>KZ808230.1:110581-131054 GCA_000696205.2 Oncopeltus fasciatus
GGGGAGAAGGAATGGGGAGGGGGGCGGGGGAGAGAGGGAGAGATTATACTATATAATATTTGCCAGAAGAAAATATCGAAATTGAATTCATTGAAATATTCAGCAGGCCTTATATTTAATCTTTTAGCTTAGCACGCAAAGTTTCCTGAAAGTATTCTTAATATTGTGCATTTAACTTCAGTTAATTTTTTTTTAACAAAAAAAATTTTTCAGGTGGCATTGCTTACAGCAAAAAATATGTTGGTTATATGGAAGAATCTCTATGAAGACCAAACAGTAACTGATACCTCTGACAGTAAAAGTGTCTTTCAGTTATACACATCTGAAATGTCAGATAAAGATTCAAGTAAGGCATTTTTTTTTTTTTTTTGTATTTAGTGTTTTCTTGGATAGTCTCTCAATAGTTACCCTCTTTTTGTATTGGAACCTATGTAGGGATCATCTTCATTTCAGTGAATTTTTTAAAGAAAAAGGTTGTTATAAGCGTATCGTAAGTAAGGGTATATATATCTAGTATATATTCAGGTTATTTTTTTATTTACAAGGCTAAGTATTTTAATTTATAATTCATGGTACATATGTTTGCTGATATATTTTCTCCTTCTTTTTTTTTTCTTTTTTTCCTTTTTTTCTATACTTTAGTAGGTTAATTTTGAATTACGAATAATGAGATTGCTCTCATGAAAGATTTTTCGTATGCATTTGCATGTGTCTGTGAGTGTATGCAAAATGCCCAAAGTAAAGGTGGAAGATGCCTGAAAGTAGAGGTGGAAGGAGCCAGCTGAAACCAATGACTAGGATCCAATGTTACCAGCTGAAACCAATGGCTTGGATCCAATGTTGCCAGCTGCTGTGGCACAGCTATGACAGACAGTCATGCCAAGTGATGTCTCAGGTAGGATAATGAGCTGGTAGATCTTGCAAAAATAACACCTCCTCATCCAGACTATATATTTCAAAAACTATCGGTTTGACACCAGAATATATCAAATTAATCCTTCCTAATATATATAATGTTAAATAAATTTTTAGAAGGAATCAGGTTTTTACCGTAAGAACATCATATAATTATATTTAATTTCCATCATACCTTGTTACATTTTTTTTAATCATTTATACTATAAACATGTCATCTCAACAAATGTAGTTTTAGATACTTTATTTTCATAAGGTATTGGAAATTTTTATGGATTGGTTGTTTCTAATTTAAAATTTATGACAAGTTTAATTATGTTAGAAATTTTAACTGTTTTTTATTCATATTTTTTTTTCCTTTTTATCAAATAATTTTACTTAAAGCTTTGTTTAATATATGAATTCAGTATATAAAAACATTTGGCAATTCACATTTTTCTCATCTTACCTTAGTGTTGTAGTGTTCAGGATATATTTTTTTTCTTTTTAGACTTTAAATTTTCAATGTGATTAGATAATTAAGGACATAAAACCTCATACTCTCAATAAAGGACATCATAGAAAAACTAATCGATAAACATAAAAGCATCTAACATATGACAGGGTAAAAAAGTAGATTGTCTTTATAGCCCTAAGAAAAGGAGTTCTCATGATATTAGAATTGGCTGTCAAAAGTATGTATACTAGGATAAAAAATATCAAGAGATAAACTAAATGTGTCCCCTGAGATGTTGAATTTAAAACTTCTCTAGGTATACGATAGGTTGCAGCCTAAGTCCTTTTATTTTTTAATTTGATTTTGGTCACCAAAAATAAAAATGCTCAATAAAGAATGATACAGTACCTCAATTTAAGACAAGTTGGCATATCAATACTCGCTTTTGCCTATGATTTAGCTAAGTGGCAGAAAACGATCAAGGTCTTCAATTAAACCTAAGGACTCTAAAGGATATATATCCTGGATTTATCATTTTCCTCTTCCTTTTCCATATTTTTCTTCTCTATTTTTTATGCATCTCAAAATAAGAGAGTGAAATATTATTATCTGGTAGAGAATGAATAGTTACAGCCAGGGTCAACTGCATTATCTATAGTGCTATATTCTACCTTTTGTCCAACTAACTCAAAGTGAATAATTTAAATTATATTCAATGTATGCACCAATAAAAAGCTATATAGAATCAGGAACACTTCACATCATTCTTCATAATTTGAATCTATTTGCTATCTTCAAATTTTAGCTCCTTTTCATAGCCTAAAGGTAAATTGTCCAGCAATTCAAATGATATGTTTAGAAATATTATTCATGATATTAACTTTATGTTCGATATTCATTACATAATAACCAAAAATTAGCTTCTTTGAAGTGTAAACATTAGGTCAAAGAAAATTTAGGGAAATAAGCATTTTCCTTTCTCCGTGGCATTACTTTTTTTATATTATTTATAATTTTTTTTTAATACTCTAGTATATGAAAATAGTAATTTGTAATAATACATAATTATTTTTACAAAATACCAAATCTTTATATTTTGGTAGGTCTAGAAAGTATATTAGCTGCTTAGGTGTTAGGATTAATATAAACCCGAAAAGCTATGCCTCCAATTAATGCAATGACTTGATAAAATTAAAAAATTGAATACACAAGAAATAGAATTTTTATCTCAACATGTTTTTAACATTCAATATTTTTAATATTGAAGAATTATTTCAAGTAAATAACAACAATGAAACAGGATCTAAAAAAAAAAAAATTAACAAAACCAATTACTCCAAATGTCAGTTGCTAGTTTGCAGTGTAATAGTTTTTACTGAAGTAGCCTTTGTCGTGTGATTGTTACTACTGGAATTCTTCATAAATATCTGTTTGTGGTTTATTTTATTACTAATTTAACTTACTTCTTATAAAAACTAACTTCATTGTTAGAAAATCGATGAAAAATATTTTTTGTACTATTCAGAATTATATATGGTTATAAAGTTTCTTATAAAACCCATGGCTTTCTCATAAGCCATTTATAAATTAAATATAAACTTAGCTTAGTTCATGATTTTAAACTTATGCTTAAATTTCATGAACTCATTTTTGGATGAAGTGTCTGTGACCTCTGACTCCTAGACCCAACTTTGAAAATTAATTAAGGATAATTAATTTTTTGTCTAATTCAGTTTAAATTCTTGCTGTGTATACTTAAATATAAGTGTTTATATTTTAATTTTGGACTTAAATTGTAGAATTTTTCAGATGTTTTAATTGTAAAAAATCACACTTAGTTCAGAGGGGGTTGGGTCATCAAATATGGTTAGAGCTTAAAAAATAGTTTTTTATGAAGTCTACTAATCAAATTTCTACAGAAACACTCCTTACTACAGTTGTATATTTCTTTTATAAAGATGAATGGATATTATTCAAAGTTTATGAAAATAAAAACTTGAATTTTCTTTTTGGCATAGGTTCTATTCATGCCCACTCCTTGGCTGCATCGAGAGTTGAGCAGGCTCTCTCAGAGGTGGCATCTTCCCTCAGCACCTTTACTCCCAAGCCCGGCCCTCAGCGTGCCTGGCATCTCCAACTGCAGATCTGGTTGTTACTTGCTGAGCTTTATCTCTCGATGAACCAGATACCTTCAGCAGCCAACTGCCTTCAAGAAGCAGCCAGCATATACCCTCTTTCTCATCATATCATGTTTACTGTAAGTCTCCTGTTATGCTTACCTTCTTCCAGGAATTTCGAAGACTAACTGCTGCTCAGATGCCCACAAATCCGTCCACCTCCATTATCCTGTGACCTTTCAGAAACTCTTTATTTTTAATTTTTGGTGCCTATAAATCTAAAGAAAGTAAAGTTCAAATTTAAAACATAATTAAATATCAATATCTAAATCATATTTACTATATATGAGATTTAATTTCACAATTTACTTTCATAGTAAATGTCAAATGAATGACATTTTCAGCTATTATTGCTAGATTGCCTTCCTTAGGCATTTTGACCTGCATGGTATATAGGGGTGTGGGATTTTATTAAAATAAAAATGACTGTTTTATCAAATTCAAAATTTCAAAGGTCTTGGACAGCCATCCCAAGGAATGGTATCATTGTGGTATCGGGCAATTGGCTAGAAGATGGCTAATGCTGGTAGATATAATGGATTTTAATTTGAGTATTAATTATATTTTATATCAAAGATGAAATAAATTCATATATTTGGTTGAAATATGGTATATATACTCCCCTTTAATAGTTCTGATATAAGTTTAATGCAGAATAAGGAATATAGCCACAAGACCAAGTTTTCATATTTTGCAACAGTGCTGTACTTTCACTGGTGCTATTTTTTTTTTCTTTTTATGCCTAGTTTTTGGTCATTCTGTCATCTGGCATCTTGCTGCTCAATATAAATTTTTTCAAACTTATGCTCATTGATTAATGTCTTAGTCTTAAGTCAGTCATTCAGTGAAGGACATATGTCTAGGCGGATTTTATGAATTCCCTTGCTTAATACATATGTATGATTCTGAGTTAAGCCTATCTTCTGCAGATGACTCCATTGGTAGTTGTGGCTAATTTTCGGACAAAAGTGAGCACTTTGTCTCTTTTAGGTTCTCCCTTGACTTTACTCCTGCTCCAACATTTTAACGACTGATTCAGCTGACTTGTCCTTAAAATATGAGGTTTGCAGTTTTTCTAAAATCTTCTTTTTATCTTTATATTCACTCATGCCATTTAGAAAGGAGTTCTGTGGTCTGAAATTCTATTACTGCTATTGAATTGAGTGTGGTGTACCCAAGATTAGACACAGGGCCCTGTTCTGCTGGCTATCTAGTCTCTTTAGGTACGCATTAGTAACATTAAAAATTACCACTGAACCACATTCTAAAACTAGATGACATGTCTTATATGCTAGATCTATTATATCCTTGGTGGCTCTTCATGTCTTTCCTCCAAGGTCTTTCAAGAGCTTAAACCTATTTTATATTTAACAGATACTGAAAAAAAATTTGTTTCTTCACAGAAATACTTTTTATTAATTATAGTTTGTCATTTTCATGACCATGCCAAGGTTCTTTTTTTTTTTTTTTTTTTTTTTTTTGCTGGGTTAGCCTCCCTTGCAACCACTTAGAGTCATTGGAGGGAGGGGCTATCTACAGGTTGCCACCCTTTTTTAAACACCCATGGCTCAGGACAAGCTTCTATATTATAAAGAAAAGATTGACCTGGGCGGGATTTGAACCCGCGGCGTTAGGATTGCGAGACCCGTACGGATCCCCTGAGCTATCCCGGCGCCCCCAATGCCAAGGTTCTTACATTGGACAAACAAAAAACCCTATTTCTCGCAGAATCAATAACCATAAAAATGACATAAAGAATAAACTAATAAAAACTGCCCTCACTAAATATGTTTTTCATATACATACACACATTTGACTTCGAGAGCATAACCATTCTTTCCACTGAACCCTATGAACACAAAAGCCTTTTGTCTGAAACTGTTCACATTAACTTACAACACTATCCAGTTAACGACAGAACGGACATAGAACAAATTTCCTCAACTTATTCTAACATTTTCAACATTCTAAAAACCATCAGCCCTCCATCTCAATAAACCTGTCAAACATTTTTCCCAGTTCCAAAGTTACCCATTCCCAACAATACCCTTCCTTTTTTCCTTTGCCCTTTTTATTGCCCTCTCTTGAAACAGGCCGCTTTCCCTTTGTACCTTCTGCCTCTTACCTTTTCCCCCCACCTTTCTACCTCCCACGGGTGTATAAGGAAAATTTATACTTTAGTCATGGAAATGTGAGCTTAGGGACAGGACGTCCTCTCTCGTCTTCATGATAAGTAGGTGTGGCAAATTACTGTTTTAATGTTATTCAATTATTTTTCAATAAGTTGTTGTTTGTCTGTTTTTTCAAATTGTTTTTTTTTTTAAATCTTTTTAAATTCTCTTACATAGCTTTCTACATTCATACTTTTGATATCACATTATATTATTGTAATTCTCTATTATATTATTGTCAATTATTATTGTATTCTCATGACGTATTTCTACAGCCCTGAAGATGGCTTACAATGTAAGCCGAAGCGTTGGAAGATAATCCTTTATAAAAAAAAAATACATTTTTTAAATTTATGTTTTTTGGATCTACTTTGACCGAACCCCAACTTAAATAATCTAATAATGGTTACCACTGTTCTCTTATTGATAGACTAATTTCTGAGATGGAAAGGAGGAAGAGCTGAGTGGTAGTGTAGAACTACTAGCATAAACTCTACTAAAAACTCTGGAACAATTGTCACAATGGTGTAATATCCCATGTGTTGAAGTTTTTCAGAAAAAAATAGGACCCATCTTAATTTGAGACCATGTAAACAAGCTTGTTAGTAGAGCATCCACCTTCTAGGCACAGTTAAGTAAATGAAAGACTGTGAGCTCAGGTTTCATATTGAGCTAGTGAACCACAAAGGTGTTAATCATGCTGTCTCTCTTCCCCACAATGCAAAGAAAGGAGAAATTCAAATATTTAAAAATCCCTTGTAATAAAATTAGAGACAGCTGTGAACCCAGATAATTTCAACTTCAATACTGATCCCCTAGACATTGGAATTCTCAACCTATTTTCTGACGACTACTTCTTAGTCTCTGTGCTCGTCTTTAGACCTGGGTACTTTCTCTCTCTCTCACCTCTCTCTCTTTCATTTCTCTCTCCCTCCCTCTTTGCCTAAGTTATTATTCTTGCAAACCTATTTACACTTACCCAAAAGTTAATATTATTATAGAAATGAATCTGTTCTCCTTTTCAACTCCTTCTAAAACACAAGCATTTGTAGAATTAATTTTCTCTTACTTAAAATGATCTCTAAGGCATTATTCATGGTATCTTATATACTCCGATTCTTTAGAGGTAAGCCAGGAGTAAAAGGTCTGTTAACAGCTTTTCCAAGGCTAAATTTTAAATCAGAAAATAATCAAGACCTATCTTGAAAGACAAGTTTTTATATCTTGATCTGCCCAGACAAACTTCAGGATTCAGTCTGGCCATGTGTCACACTTGACAAATTATGGGTATTATAAAACTATATTTATTGAAACCTCCTGGTTTGGACTGTACATAGCAGTTTCTAGCAAACACAGCTATTAAGTCTTTAGCCTTCTAACACTATGCAATAATATAAGGTCTTAATTATTAGTTTTGTGATTGCAGAGAGGACTGGTCCATGAGCAGAAGCGAGAATTCCTGGAAGCTCGGCAATGCTTCCAGAATGCTGTTTCTATTAATCCTTCTCATATTAAGAGTTTACAACATCTTGTAAGTAGACATCAAAATAAAATATTGTATACTATTAGTTGTCTCTAATGAAATGTTAATTACAAGATTTTTTAAGAAGTAGATTATTTACAATTAGATTAATGGTTTGATCTAATTTTTCTATTATCTGAACTTTTGTTAATCAAATTACAGTGTCTTCTGTTTAAAATTTATTTATTCAGTATTTTTTAATACCTATGACATCATTTTGCTCTATATGATCTTATTTTTGGTTTGCTAAGTACAGAATTCATCATCTCATAATAATCTAATCCCTTATTTTCATTCATTAACCATTTATATGTATGTGTATTGTTTTTTCTATTATTCCCTTTAACCTTACTTTTGTTACTTTCAAATAATTTGGAATTTCACTTTTTTCTTCTCAGTATATGAAAATCTCCAATCAATATTTAATATTTATTCTAATTTTCTCATCTGCTCTTTAGGAGTTTTTTAAAACTTATTTTCACATTTTTGTGATAAAAATATCAAAACCTTTTCTTAACCTATCCCTATGATTGTTTGTTATCCTGCATTTAAAATAAAAGAGTTTATATTAAAAAATGACCATTTTATCAAATTCAAGATTTAAAATGACTTTAAATGTGTTAATCCTATTTAATACTTAATAATCCCTTAGACCACCGTTCTATAAGCTTGTTAAATCCCATTTAACTTCTTCAAAAACTTTAGTTTAGTTATTTGTTTCAAAGAATGAACATTTGTGTCCTACAACATTCTAGTAATTTTAAGGCGTTACTTGGAAAAATTATCACATATGAAAGGGAAAGTGTCCTTAACATGTGAACTGTGTTAGGTTTGAAAAATTTAGCAGTGAAGATCCAACGGAAAGAGAGGAGGGCTCTGTGTGACCATTATGGTTATTGATGAGGTTCTGCAGGAAGCTGTTGTCATATTAATCCAAAGAACTCCTGAACTTGTTAGGGAATGTGGTGTATCGAAAGACACTGTTAGTCACCATCCACTCTCCATGGAGAAGGTGTTCAGTAGACTGATCTCTCACGAACTTACTCTTCAGCAATCTGCTAAGAGGTTAGACATTTTTGAAAATTTATTGAAAAATCCTTTTGATATGAGATATTGATACCTTTGGGAAACGCAAATTTACTGGCAATATCAGATACCTGTTAGTAATGACCAAATGCCGGTCAAACTGCTTTTCTGGTTACTGCAAGGGGGCAATTTGAAAAAATTCCATGCTTCATTTTTTGGAACTTTGGAGATGTTATTTATCAGGAATTTGTTTCTATGAATTGCGTGCTCTACTGCGATCAACTGGAAAGATTGAACTCAATGTTGTCTGAGCACCCTTCTGCTTTGATCAACCAAAAAGGAGTTTTATTCCAACTAGAATGCTCGTCCTCACTCTTCCTGCCAAGCCAAAGAAACGTTATAAGAACTGTAGTGGTTGGAACTCCTGCATTTACCACCATATAGTCTAGACTTTGCACCATTAAATTACTACTTGTTTCAATCCATAGCCCATTTTCTTGAAGGGAAAAAAATTGATAATTTTGCAGAAGTTGAAATTGCAGTCCAAGAGTTCGTTTTACAGTCATCCCAAGACAAGGTATTAGCGAAGAAGCAATTGGCTAGCAGATGGATAATGACAGTAGATAACAATGGACTGCTTTTTGAGTATTACTTGTATTTTATATCAAAGATATAATAATACAAATATTTGTTTGAAAAATGGTCATTTTTTTAAAACGCCCTTTAATCGGTGGTCTCAAATTTGGTGATATCTACTCCTTTCTTTTACTCATAAAAGGGAGGGGGACAAAAGAGGAAAATCTTAATAGTGCTAAAAAAAATGTCCTTTCTTCCAAAGGTTGAACCCCATGTAATGTTGAAGTGGTGCAGTTAACAAAAGCTGTAGAACCTATGTAAAGAATATAGTGCACTATATTGGTGTGGATGGAAAGGAGCTAATTCTTCCTATATGAATTAACAAGTGCCTGAAAAGAGAAAAAATGGATGGGGGACTAAGAGGTTAGAATAAATATAGATTTAGTGTTTTAGGCATGAGTGGCAGTAAGGCAAAATATCTTAGGAACAAAGATATAAATCATTAAAAATCTATTGGTGGCTATGTCATTTTTTCTTAATTAGGCTATTTCTTCTTAGGCTATAGGGCTCCAAAAGTGCCTCAGAACTCCTGTTTTTTACCCTTTATTTAAGGGGAGTATATTAAAAATTTTTCTTGAATAAAAATTAGGGGATAAATGGCTTTGAATTTGTATTTATCAGTCAGTAATCCAGACCCTTATTTTACAATATAGTAATGAGGTTCGCAATATTTTGTTAAACCTATATTTTGTTGAATCAACCTTTTTCTGTAAGACCATCCCCTCTCCAATAATAGGCTTCCAACACTTGATTCAAAGGGGTTGGAGTGAGAAGCTTGTGCTTTTCTTAATTGAATTTAAACTGGATAATCTATAAACGTGTGAAGTCTCATCTCCATAAATGTTATAGATCATGGAAAATACTTTTTTTTTTTACTTATTAAACATTCATGTATTATATTAGAAAATTTACCTAAACTCAGTTTAATTTTTTAAATTTATTTTTCAGGGTCTTATGTATCACTATTTGGGGAACCAGCGAATGGCTGAAAAAGTTTTAAGGGATGCTGCAAGAATTGATCCTCATTCTCCCAAAACCTGGTAATTTATATTATGCAGTATTTAAAAAAATAATTTTTGTATTTGATATTCATATTTATTATGTTTAAGGTTTTTAGCAATTACCAATATTGTCTCTGGCTGCTGTTTTCGAGTTCTGGATACTTAGTATGGTCCAAGTATCCTGGGTCTGCCTATCCTTCTCCTTTTATACAACTGCTCATCCAATATTTTCCACAGGATTTGGTTTTCAAACATTCTTGTCAGATGTCCCATCCTACATATTGGACACTTAGACAACCAAGTTAACCAATTTTGATAAAAGTTTATTTTAAAGGGACATCAGCACATCATTGATTTGCTGCCTCCATATTCCATTTTCAAATTTAGCTCCATAGACTCTGTGAAGGATTCAGCACTAAAATGTTACCAGACCCAACTTCTGGAGAACTTGGGAATCCAAATATTATGAGACTTTAATGAACATAAATCTCATGAGAGTTTTGTTACTTTTGAAACATCTCTGCTCTTGAGGGGTCATAGTTCTTTGCAGTAATAATATTTTGATGATGAATTTCAGGAATCATGTCATTGCTGGGATATACCTAGATTCCTAGACATATTAATTTTCTCAAAGTTGCACTGGCATATCAAATCCATAGTATCTTGCTGCCCACCATTAATGGTGGTTTCACATGCATGTATTTGATTTTTGATTCATTTATGGCAAGGTTTATTCTTATTTACCGTTTCTTCTTCCGGGTTGGACCGTGTCATATTGGTGTTATTTGCCGAGCTTTCGCACATCATGTGATGGCTTCTTCAGGGCTGATAAGAGAATGAGAGTTGTAAAAGAGAGATTTTTAAAATCCAGGTGGTAAATAAATACTTCTGACGACCGTCGAAGCCTATGTGAACAAGGTTCATTCTTGCAGCTTTTATTTCGAGGTCAAGAAAGGCATTCCTCATAGGTCCAAAACATTTTCTCAATAAATCAGCATTGCCCACAAAGCCCAGAATTGTAGCTGAACACCATTCCTCCAACCTTGATTTTAACTCTCATCACCACATATTTCAAGTTGAAGTTAAAGAAAAAGCAGGTCAGGTAGTCCTCCTGTCCTAATCCCTCGTAGGTGCAGAATTCCATGAATAATCTCCCTTGAATTTGCTCACTGCACTTTAAAAGAAGAACAAGCTTAGAATCACTCTGATTCTTCCATCTGTTGGGTGTACTTTTCTTGTCCATTTTGATCTCTGCACATTTATTTGGGGGTTTAAATGTCTTATGGCTATTATTCTTAGTTTGGAGGTTCTCTTATATAATTTTCTTGCTTTCATTGTTCTATTTATTCTCCTCTATTCTCATTTCCCCCCCTTTACTCACTACTGAATAGCAGGAGTGCCTTTGGATCTTCTGACTAAATTTTTGTCTGTATCTGTATATGGTGGACTTTTGGTGTCTTTTTGTTCTTCATTCGATCAACTAGTTTATGTTGTGTGTATGGTTGAGAGTCCTTATTCCTTTTCCTATCTCATGACTTGCAGTGCAGTTATCTCTGGGTCTTTGAGCTTCTGGGTAGTAAATTTCTTTAAGTTCTCGCCTGAACTTCTTTTGGCCTGTATATTTATGAGGTTTTAGTTGTTCTAATCAGAATATGTTGAGTTTGATTAGTGGTAACTCCCTTATTTGAATGCCAAGTAGCAAGATGGATTTTCCTAAGGGGGAAGAATGGCTCTAATGGCTCGCAAGGCAGCAAAGTTAATCGTTATCTTATTATCATTGGTTTTTTTTTTTTTTTTTTTGCTTATGGCTTGTCTGTGGTGGGAGTAAAGACTGGTTCCTTCTCAATCCAACTTTTACATTGAAATCATTCTGTTCAAGTGCAGCACAGAATTTACCTTCCTTTACTTCATTAGAAACATAGGTTGGGAAGTGGATATTCATTAAACTGCAGTCAAGTATTTGCCTTTCTATACAGAAAAAATACTTCATAATGTGATTGCTTTGAATACTATGGCAAGCTGTACTTTTGAACTACAAATTCAGTGCCAAAGGAATGCTCATGGTCATTACAGCTGTAGAATATTGTGTAGAGCTTCTTGTTAAATATGCCTTGACTGATCTATCTCTTTTGTTAGACTGTAGCAATGTCCATCCTAAAAAAGTCCAATTGAGGAAGGAGCTGTTGTAGTACTGCTAGTCTGTAGAGAGATAAAATTTCCTTGGTAGCATGTTTGAATTATTTTAAACATATTTATGTCCTAGGCCAAATTTCTAACCAGCTATTATTTGTGCTGGATTTGTTATAATAAGAGTTTAGTGGAGCAATTCATCATCCTACTGCCCCATTAGTCGGTTGGTGGGTCTTCCTTCTCAGAACCTCCTGACAGATTTGTGGCAAGTTGTGTTGTTTACCTTATCAGTCTTGAGCCAACTGAAGTTGTGTTTTCCTCATTTGAAGTGAAGTGTAACATACACTTCCTCAACCTAAGGCTGTTCTTATAATTCCACTAATTACAAAAGAATAGGTCTAAGGTTAGTTCCATGCATTGGTAGGCTGGTTACTTATTTCAATAATCTCATGGAAGTCACAGGTCTAATTTAGCTGAAAATACGTGTAATTTCATAAGTAACTGTTTTACAGTGTGTTGTTGCAAAAAGCCATAGATTAATTCATCCTTAAGGGGCCTTCATTACTTTGTCAACACTGAAAAGCAGTCCTTAAGAGAAATGTGATCGTCATTCTACCTGAACTTATTTGTGTAGGAATGTAAACTTCTACAATGAGTGACAATTTCCTTAAAATTAATTGGGTTTAAAAAAGACTAATTGCATAAAAACTCATGATCACTTATCCAAATATATGAATACCTAGAAGCTTATGCATGTGAGTAAAGTTGTCTGAAACCTATCCAAGTATATTTTAATACATAAAAATGTCATTTTATATTTTACCAATGGGCAAAAGTCTGGTTTCGTTCATATTATTAAAACATCTGCTTAAATCCCTAATTCTGCCTAATGTCATAGTACTAAATTTTCCTTATGATTTAGTATTGGTTTCTTGCCAATAAGAACTAGATTCTTAGATTCTGCAAAATATATATTATTTTTTTATTCTAGTTTAAATAAGTTTCAGCTACTGGTTTTTAATTGCTTTCATTGTGTTCATGGTCTAGTTTAAATATAAAATAACAGTCATTTCCTGCATGTCATAAATATTACTGCTCTGTATTTTTGAAATAATCCTCTGCTAATGAATTTGAATTCTTTTCTGAAATTGTCATCATACATTTTCTCATAATTTAATTTATAAGTATATACATAGTAGCCATGTCATTTTCTTCAGGGTGTGAACAATATGATGTGGGGATATCGGTTATTGACTGCTATATTGTTCTTTTNAGTATAATTCTAAAATGTTGTCCTAAAAGAAGAATAAAGTTAAATTATTGAGATTTTAAGTCAATTCAAGTAAACTTCCAATATTTTAACACTTTTTGAGTTGTCAAATAATTGCTGGTGATTTCAAATATTACAACATTCCTTTCTCTATATATTCTCACTCCAAGCTCTCAAGAGTTAACTCAATAATATTGGAAGACCAGTTTAGTTAAAAGAATTATGTTTTGGACTCTAAACAATTAATAAATATGCACTAAAACTCTGCAATGATTCTTTATTATTCAATAAAGTGCCACAATTTTTCCAGCATTCAATCATTGCAATTAGAAATTCCCAGAATAATTGCAAGTGTTCTCTTAATATGTTTCTCACTCTATCCTTTATCATATCTTCAGTATCCATTCTGTTCAAGGTCCCATTTTCACACCTTTTCCCTTCTTCTCAGTCAACTCCAATCCACTTTGACTATCCAAGACATCTTTCTAAGATATATATAGAGAGAGAGAGAGAGAGAGAGAGAGAACTTGAGGGTTTAGCAGGCCCTTTGGATGGGGAATAGTGCACTATTAATTTCACCTGTCTGAAATACATTCTTTATTACAGGTACAACTTAGGGATAGTGCTTGAATCTCTGGGTGATAACTCTCGGTCTAGTGACTGCATGGCAACTGCACTCCAAGTGGAGACAATAAGCCCTATCCTCCCCTATAACACAATACCAATCACTTTTGAGTAATTTATCTTCTGCCAAAACCTCTACTGTGATTTACCTAGTTACCATTTTAATAACATTGATCTCTCTCTTCGAGGGCCTTTTGTATATATTGTTACACTTGTTAAAATAACTGTTTTTTAATGTATATGTATTTACATGTAACTTGTTTATCATCATGTTATAGTACTTAAATATAGTGTATTGGATATTGTTAAATATGTGGTGTTTCATTGTATTCTTATAGACTGATATTGTTGTGACGGGTGAACTATTTAAAATTAGTTTTTAAAACTTAAATTAATCAGATATTTTTTTCTAATCTGCTTATCTTTCTATGTTACGCCTAAATATTATTTCTAAATACACTCACTAACTTGTTGGCTTGTCAAAATCAGGTGAGATTAAGGAATTCATACTTGCATTATATTTATATTGGTACATTGATTAAAAATGGAATAATTTGTAGATTAAAAAAATATTTAAAAATGCATAATTATTTCATGTTTGCTCTTACTGATACTCAGAAGTTGTTATTTGCTCTCTTAAATTTTGACAGTTGTGACACACATAATTATTTTTTTTATTTCATGAATTTTCTACATTTTTTTTTATTTCATTAATTTTTGTGATAGGAGTACCTTCTACTAATGAAGCTACTTTTTGACCAATTGTTGCTGTTAGTTAATATAAATTTTCTGTAGTCCTATGTTTGTTTAAGGCTGAAAAAGTTATTTAAATATTTTTATAAGCATTAGTCTCCTAAAAAGGTGTTTATAGGACAAAAATTAGACAAATGAATAAAAATAAATACAATTTTAACAAAGTCTCGAGTACAAGTTACAGTCTTGAGAAAATTAAATGAATGCTTTATTTAAAAAATAATTGTATTGTTATCTAAGGCTAACAGAGCTTTTAGAAATTTTAGTGAAACTTTCAATTAATTTTACTGATAATTAGTACATTTAATCATGATCCAAAAAATGGTCATTATATTTAACTTTCCCTTATCAAACAATTTTACTGTCCAAGAGCTTGAAAATCACTGAAAGAATAAGATAGGCACAAAGAAGTAAGGTTAATGGGAGATTAGTTGTTAGGAGCTTGTAACTTGTGAATTAGTTTTTGTTTATCAGCTGAAGTGATCATTATGTTTTCTCAAGAACTGTTATTTTTTTTAATTTAAATTATTTCATTATATTAAGATTAGATAAATAAACTATATTGAATTACAATATTGTGAGTGAGTTTTGAAAATGTCATTAGCTATCTATACTATTTCTTTTTGATAAAATCAATCCAAATTTCTTTTGTCTATAAAAACTCTAAGACCCTAGTATTCTTCATTCTTACATCTTCTGTTCTTTTCTTCTTTTCATCCTAGTACTGGATTAAAAATAAGAGAAATCCAGGAATTGTGACATTATGCATTCTAAACTGAAGGAAGACTTAATGGTTTATTAATAAAATATTTATATATATATAAAATATATTTGTTTTAAAATATATAAATATTATTTATATTTATAAAACAAATATTTATTCTACTGTCTGGTAATTAGTGATATTAATCTTATTTAAAAGAGTTTAATTTTATTTCTAGATAAAATATCTCAGTACATTGCAAAGCCAAATTTTTAATTTTTGTTTAAAATAAAATTATGGAAATGATTGCAAAATCAGCATATATTGGCATAGATTACAAAAATAAAGTATTTGAAAAGCTTAGTGTTGCTGCATTAAATGTTATGTGTTCAGAATATGTTTTAGTCATACTGTAGTTATTTTGCCTGTTTAAAATTCATTTATCATTAAAATTTTTGGTTTGAAATGCCACCGTTGCAAAATAATTTTTCCATGTCTAAAACAACTTCTGAGCTAAAGTTGTGAAAATTGGGGGATTAAAACAGAAGTAAATAACATGGTTTACTCTAAAATTGTGTGCAACAATTATGCAAAGAGTGCTGTACAATTTGTCAGATAGCAGCACTAGTAAACGAAATTGGTTTTGCCAATTCTGACCTGTTAACTATTATTTATTTCATAAACTAAAAGAGGTGTTGGAATTAATTTTTTATGTTTCCTCTATACAAGTAATGTCTTCAATTATATTTCTTGATTAATTCTCAACACAGAAGTGTATAATGAACATCAAATTTGAAATCTGATAATAAGTGGTTAATGTTTGATGACATACCCTCCTGAACTAAATATTTAGTGATTTTAAATTGTGAAAGATGGTATTCTTTAATTTATTATCTTCTGTGAAAGATAAGTGTGCTTTTGGGTCGTGTTTTTCATCCTCTATATAGCTGGCATCCTTGCCCAACCAGCATTCAACTCCCCTAGTGTTATTTTTTAATAATAAAACAATCCTGTCCTCCCATCAAATCCTTTAATTGCTTCCAACCACTCCTAAGAAAATCTTTATTTGTGTTGTTAATAGAAAATACAATTTAGTCAATCAAAATAAAATATTCGCTTATTGGGAGTATAATTCTAAAATGTTGTCCTAAAAGAAGAATAAAGTTAAATTATTGAGATTTTAAGTCAATTCAAGTAAACTTCCAATATTTTAACACTTTTTGAGTTGTCAAATAATTGCTGGTGATTTCAAATATTACAACATTCCTTTCTCTATATATTCTCACTCCAAGCTCTCAAGAGTTAACTCAATAATATTGGAAGACCAGTTTAGTTAAAAGAATTATGTTTTGGACTCTAAACAATTAATAAATATGCACTAAAACTCTGCAATGATTCTTTATTATTCAATAAAGTGCCACAATTTTTCCAGCATTCAATCATTGCAATTAGAAATTCCCAGAATAATTGCAAGTGTTCTCTTAATATGTTTCTCACTCTATCCTTTATCATATCTTCAGTATCCATTCTGTTCAATGTTCCATTTTCACACCTTTTCCCTTCTTCACAGTCAACTCCAATCCACTTTGACTATCCAAGACATCTGACTCTAATTTTTACTGCCCCTCTCCATAAATAATTATATCAAAGTATAGAGGAAATAATAAACAAAAGATTATGTTAATTGGAAATTAAATGATAAGTACGTTTGTTTTCATTAGTGTAAAGAATAATTATTGTAATATGCTCTGTGGTTTTAATAATAATAATGGTGGTTACTCACAATTAAGCAATTAAAATTTACTAAAGATCATCAAATCAAGTAATTGAGTAGATCTATAGGCATATGAATAAAGAGTTATTGGGTAAAAGAATGTTGAACCCTGGTGGAAGCTCAATTAAAATTGAAGAATGTAAAAATATAAGAAATGATATTGAGGAACTTGTCTTCCTACATTGAAGTGTTTGAAACACTAGAGAACTTAAAAAACAATAAGGCTGCAGGCTCAGATAGGTTATATAAAAATACAGGTTTCGTATTTATTAAAGAATTTACTCACCTTATCAAAATAAGTAAAGGGTGCCTGGTGAATGGAATAATGCATTGATGCTCACTTAAAAAGGTAATCATTTAATAAACAAAACTATAGATAATATCTTCTTAGTACAATACTTGAAATTCTTTATAACTTTCATTAAAGTGACTTTAAGAAAGGAAAAACAACTTTTGAGACCAAATCTTTGTCATGGCAAGAAAAGACAATTGAATATGATATCCTGACTTACTGTTTTAAGTATGGCCTCAAAGTATGTGGAATAAAGAAAAGTGCCTTTCACAACATTTTTCTCTTGATGGATCCCTCTCTACTTAAATCCTGTAATTGAAAAGTTAAAGTTATATTGGCCTCAACCTATTTCACACCCCTCCCCCCTTGTTTGGGATAGTCTTTAAAAAAAAAAAGAAAAAAAAAAAGCCTTTTTTTGTGTTCATTTAAATGGTTCTAACAAGTAAAAATCTGGTACTTGCTAATTTTTGAAAGGTTTATTTGTCTTCCAGTGTATCAAATTTTGTCTGTTTCATTCATAAACGAGTTCCAATGTGTAATTATTGAATACAAATTATAAATTTACTTTTTAACTCTAATTGTTCTTTAAAACATATTTCTTCTAAGAAATAGGTTTTCTGGGCAGAATCTTTTAAGGAATCAGTTCCATCAGTAATCATATATATTATTAATACTTATTGACCTTTATTTTCTTATTCTTATTAGAAATCAATTATTCATATTTTAAGCTAATTATACAATTAACTTTTATTTTGCATTATAAAGACATTTTATTCCATGACAACTGTTTCTCATATCTTTCAAGTAAATGATATCTGCCCTAATTTTTATAAAATAGCTTATATTAAATTATTTTGTTTCTTGTTATGTTTTTGTTATTTTCTCTTGTTCTCCATTTTTGTAATAATTAGAAATCAATTATTCATATTTTAAGCTAATTATACAATTAACTTTTATTTTGCATTATAAAGACATTTTATTCCATGACAACTGTTTCTCATATCTTTCAAGTAAATGATATCTGCCCTAATTTTTATAAAATTGCTTATATTAAACTATTTTGTTTCTTGTTATGTTTTTGTTATTTTCTCTTGTTCTCCATTTTTGTAATAATTATTTTTCTGTAGTTAATTAAAAAATTCTGTTTCTCTTTTTTTAAGATTATTTTTATCCATATTTGTCTTATTTTTATACAAAATGCCAACTCCGAAATATGCCTGATTATCAAGAAAGAAGTTTTCACTTCACCTTTCAATCTTTATTATTTTCAATTGCATAGTAACAATCTTTATTTTCATAAACATTTATTTTTTCTTTCCGCCATTGTAGGATGTACCATTAATGACAGAAATATGTTAAGTAAAGTATACACAGATCAACTGACATACTTATTATTAATTTGTTTCAATCTTTATTGTCTCAACAATACAATATTTATTGAATTTTTGTTACTATATTTTACTTATTTCAAATGTAATTTTGTTTCATATAATTTGAAAATGTATTAAAAATGGAAATACCTATTAAATGCAAAAATATTACTCTGCATTTTATTTCTTTAAAAAAGTTTCACATTATTAAAGGAATATATATTTATAGTCTAATTATTTCATCTCATCTTTGTACTGAGTCAATATAATGATAAAATAATCCATTGTCTAACAATTAAGTCCTTATGGTCGTTCCTTTGCCTGTTACCAAAAAAACAATCCAGCATTTTTACTCTGAGGTATTGCGATGAATAGGTTTAAGGGGAAAAGGTCTTCAGCCAACTGCTCGTAGTTAGGTGGAGCGCCCTGAGGTGCCTCAAGTTGCCAGGCTCTAACCTTTATCATCAGTCTACCAATAAAGAGTTTCCCACCTTTGACGTGAGGAGATGCCTGAGCAACACTTGTCAGTACTCTCATACCTTATATTCTCCGTCTTCATTGGTTTCTGTCACTTGTCAGTACCTTTGCTTCCTCACCCTTGGGTCTGGCCACCATCAGGTGCTTCTATTACTTACCAGAGGACTTTGGCTGATATTAACCATCGGCAGGCAGCCCGCCTGTAGTATAAAGTATACATAGCCCATGTTATACCTTTCATTTATATATTTTTTTATATGTTTATATATTTATCATCATCATAGTCCAATTCCCCACTACCGCTTAGCAGTTTGGGGATCACTTGTATGTATAGAGCCTCTTCCAGTACACTGTCCTCTGTGAGTGTCTTACTTTTTCTCCAAAAGCCCCCTGATGGATACCATCTTCCCATGTTACCTTGGGTCGTCCCTTGGCTCTTGTGGCTCCCCAATATTCTTAAATTAAATTAAATAAAACAATGAAATATTGACCAAATATACAGGGGGAATCTTAACTTACTAAATCTAAATCAGGAGATTAGGATTTTTAGCTATTTTTAAGAACTTTTTGCTCACCGCAAAATGATCAAAAGGTAAGATGTCAAACATCAACATAGCAAGGTTTTTATTGAATGTATGGAGGGCTTTGAAGAAATGTTTCCACATCTACTTTTCATTGGCATTGATTTTAGTCATTTTTTATATATTTATTTATTATGTTACCTCATGCTCTAGAAAGCTCATTAATAATGCTTGGCTTTGCTCATTATCTCTCTTTCTCTCTCTATACACTCTTTTCTTTTTTAAAGAGACTAAGATAGATTTTTTCTTACATGCAGTTTTTAAAGCCCTATTAAAAAATTATTATTAAATCTATATTTTTAAGATATTTTTTATTCATCTTTCGGATCATCAACATAGCCAATTCAGGGTCTTCTGGTTAGACTCCTCTATTCTTTCATACCAAATGTACCATCTTAGGTTACAATAAAATAACATGGATCATATCTAATAATTTTGCAATAAAATTTAAAATAATAAAAAGGTTATTATTACAACACACTTACAATTATGATTATGATTATTAATGATGATAAGAAACATGTTGCTAAATTAAAAATGTACAATATAAAAAAAATTAATTTAATAAAATGCATTAAAATCTTCTTTTTTTTTTATTTCTACAAAGGAAACAAT
>KZ808230.1:136453-152633 GCA_000696205.2 Oncopeltus fasciatus
ATTTTTACAATACTGATAAACAAAATCGATCATCTTCACTGATGATACATTTTCCACATAGTTTAAAATATCAAATTTGTGAGCAACAATGAATACTAATGTGTCAATTCAATGAATAATATTATTTTCCTGAAAGTACATTATTCTTATATTTATTAAGAAAATTAAATCTTAAAAAGTTTTTTTTAAATTATTAATATTATTATTTATGGCTAATAAAAGGCAATGCAACACACTAACATTTCATATAAAGCAAGAAAAATTAATAATAAGAAAACACTCATTGGTTTTTAATGAGTTTGGATATGTCAACTGACCAGTTATGTTTTAAGTTATATGGAATTGATAAGGGTACTATATGTAGCTAAGATGATCAATTTACAAGTAGGCTAAGAGATTATTGTAGCTTATTTTTAAAAAAGAAAGATAACATTAGTTTTCTAAAACTATACAGATACACATATTTTAGTATTAATATTGCAATGATTACACAAATGGCATAGCATTGATTATAAAGATAGTGTGTGTCTGAATATTACACATATACAAACAAATAAAACATCACAGTAATTACAAAGTAACAGAACAGTAACTGTTAAAATTGAATGAATTATAAGGAAGTTCTAGCTAGTTAAAAAGCTAAGAAATATCCAGTTCTTCCAGAACAATATAAATTTATAAAAAGCCAAAACAATCCCTTTTTAACAAGAAATGCAAAGGGAGCCAGACAAAAAAATCTTACTACCTCAGCCGGGAATAGAACCTGGGTCTCCTACTTTCCGGGCAGGTATGCTGACCTCTACACCACTGAGGCAGGTTATATAACCTCTCCAACTCCCTGCACTTTACTCCGATTAAAAAAACCCCCAAGTAAGACAATATGTCATCTTATACTCTATGGAGTTAACATTGTCAGCTATTTATTAGACTCAAGTTTTTTTTTTCTTTGGGGGTTTTGACTCTGAGTAAAGTGCGGGGAGTTGGAGAATTATATAACTTGCCTCGGTTGTGTACAGGTGCTGACAGGTATGCTGATACCTACCAGGAAAGTAGGAGACCCTGATTCTATTCCTGGCTGAGTTAGTAAGATTTTTTTTCTGGTTCCCTTTGCATTTTTTGTAGAAAATTTAACATGGGATTACACACCACAATTAATTTCATCATTTAAAAAATGAAAGTTAATTATTTAACTGTTTCAAGTTAAAATAGAGTTCTTGACCATAAAGATTATTATATGTTTTGTTGGGGGTTGGTTAAGATTGATCCAAAAATACAATTTAAAAAATTTGTATTTTTTTATTATCTGCCGACTTTCGGCTTACATTGTAAGCCATCTTCAGGGCTATCATGAAGACAAGAGATGTTGTGACACAAGGATTAAATGCACATTTGATCCAGGTGGTATGACTTCCCATTTTTTAAATTGTATTTTTTGAATCAACCTTGACCTAACACCAACAAAAAAACACCTAATAAATCCCTTTTTAGGTTTTTCTGTACAATATTTACATAGCCTCAAAATCTCAAATAAATTTTTAACAGCATTACCATACTTCTTACTATTAATAGGTAAATTTAAGTGAAATAAATATTCAATTTCCTCCTTGGATATAAATAATGTTTAGCAATTAGCGCATCAAATAAATATTTTCTGTGATTTCTAATTTTGCATCATAACATGATAACAAAATTATTCTGAAATGAAATTTATCCAGAAATATTGGTATCATTTAGATCACTCTTTTAATTTTGGATAACCTGTTGAATGGTTCACTGTTTTCAGACAATTAACATTCTTCAATTCGAGGAAAGTAAGGGTGCAAGATACTTATCTTAGTCATGGTTCAATGGTTGAATCATTATGAATCATCTATACGTAGTATTTTGCTAAATGAGTGGGGAAATCCAACATGTAATTGTTTTCCTGTACACAACCTTTTCCTCTTGTTATTAACAAACATGACTCTTGCTTAGTTTCATGTTAAAAATTAATACAACATTTTACACAAAAATTCTGATATTAAATTTAAGAACTAATATAACCTCAATTATTTCATAATTTTATATTATTTATCCCAAAAATAAAATTAGTTCACCCTCTGATACTTTGATATTATTGGTCAGGTTTCAGACAAAAGGCTTGAGAAATAAATAAATCTTATACTGTCATTTGATTTTTCATTTAATTTTAGTATGAGAAGAAGCCAATTTAATTTTGATTAAAAAACATATTGGCCAATAACTTTCTCTTTGAGGGTAAAAATTACCAAAATAATTAGCGAACACAGAAATAAAACTTTACCTTTTTTGTTTTTTAAATTTAAAAACTCCAAAGATCTGTCGATTGACAATGAATCATTAAAAGTGAATTAATCAATTAAACCTGGATTTAAATAAGAAATTTAAAAAAATTAAATATATTTATATGTGGCAATAAGTGCCATAGATTAGATATCTCTGTCAAAATAGAAAGTACAAAGTGAGTTGAGAAAACATTATCTTCTCAAGAATGAGGACATTGCAAAAGATTTGTTGACTATACAGTGACTCTGCAATTCAGTATTTGTTAAAAAGAGAACTTAACCAAATAGCTAGGAAAAAATTTAATGAGTAAAGAGAAATAGGTTTGAAGACTGAATTCTTTCTGTATAATTTGCACAAAAAAAAAGAAAAAAAAAGATAAGATTTAAATGATTAAGGACACTCAAAACTACACAAACTTCATAAATGATCTTTTTATAAATAGATAAAATGGTTTTTCTGGTAACCTATTCTGATAAAGAATGAGTGCTATAGATTAGCACTTGTAACAAAAAAAAAAAAGTTTTACCTCTATAAGCACACATAAAGAGTGGGGTACACTGGCTTTTCTTCAGGGCTTTGTTGGCCGGAAGCTCTAGGTCATTTCCATCAATGTTTTGAACAAACAGATCATTACTAGCAATTCTTTCTTTTTGCACTCCTGATGGGGCAATATATATTTTATCACTGAAAAATAACCACATTGAATTTTACTATAAACTAGTAATATTTAACTTCGTTTCAATTTCATGAAACGACTGTGGATAGTTACTAATAATTTATATATGTAATAATATATATAACTATTGATTGTAGTATAAGCATTTGTTTTATTTAAAACCAAAACAGACAGCAAAAGTCTCTTTCTCTTGGTTCTCAAAAATATTCCCTAAGCACAAAGTTCATAAGTACAACAAGTTCTTGAATAGTGATCAAGAACTAAGGAACTTTATGCGAGAAAGGCTAATTTTGATCCAAATAACATTTAAAGATAAATAAAAGTCACTTTTGGATCCCTACCTTAAGTAAAATTAAATAAAATCCTTTACTAGAGTGATGATTAGCTCTTTATTAGCAGAACACGAACTTATACTTAATTTGAAAAAAAAAAAACTTACATTTTTAAATCAAAGATTACAAACAAACATTGAAATAATATAGGTAAAGCTTTAATTTTTTATTGTGTAGGAAAGGCAAGTTTAATTCTCTGTTAGATGCACCAGAGTAATAGAGGGAATCCATTATTATTTATACCAGAATTGATCTCTCAATTCTTGTATAAATCGATTCTTCATTTACTTTGAAGAACCTAAAAATAAGATCCTTTCAAAATTATATGTGGGAAAACAATAGCTGAAGTGATCAATTTGGGACTGGACAAGCTTTTATAGAGAAATAGAAGCTTACCCAGAGCCCTGGTTGTTTAGAATAGGGTGGCTACCTGTTGTATCCTCTACTCATGATGCTAAATGGTTGAAAGGGAGGTTAAATAAAACACTTTTTTTCTTTTTTTTTTATTATTATTAAACTTTTGTTTGTTTATTACATTCTGTTAAATTAAAAAATTTTGTAATTTGATCACCATAATGAATTTTAAAAAAATGACATTTAATGTCAATCACATGAGAGAAGGTGACCAATGACACCACTCTCAAATTATTTACGGGTTATGTCCCCAGGAGGTCACGGGGCTATCTTCATTTGAGTCAACTCCCCGTCAGGTTGTAGGGGTTGGAGTTGGAAGACATGGTCTGTGCTAGAGGATTAGGATGGTATGGCAGTTTACTGTGGAAAAGGGTGAAGCAGGAAGAAATGAAGTCTTGAACAAAAGGGATATTAAGATTGTGGTGAAGGGATGAATTGGATACATAATAGGGAGCATTTGCAATTATTCTCAGGGTTTTGGATGAAAAGGACTGGATTCTTTGGATGTTGGAAGGCTTGGCAGCACCCCAGATTTTTAATCCAGATTGGTCGTAATAAGGTTTTGTAGAGCGACAGATTGTTTTCTATGGTAAGATTGGATTTCTTATTCATGAGTCTGTATAGAAGTCTATATCTCTGATTGAGTTCTTGTCTTTTAATTTTAGTATGTTCTCCCCATGTAAGTCGTGAGTCAAAATGGAACCCAAGGTAACGAACGGAATTTGAATGTGGCAAAGGAATATTGTTAAATTTCACAATTTCAGGGAAGTCTTTCTTCTTTTTTCTCAAAAAGGGGTTTTTGACCAGTGTTGTTCAAATGATTAAGCTGGTAATAATTTGTCGGCACATTGGGTTGTTTTTACCATCAATGAATTTTTCTATTAAAAAAGAAAAAGTGCTATTGCTTATAAATTTGCGTTATTTTAAAAGAAAAATTAATTTATTTTATTCATTTNAAAAGTGCTATTGCTTATAAATTTGCATTATTTTAAAAGAAAAATTAATTTATTTTATTCATTTATTATAAAGTTATGAGCAGTAGCACTTCTTGAAGATGGCCATGGTGTGAGCAATGAGACTCGATCAATCATTAACAATAAAACTACAATCAGCTGTGAAATAAGAAGATACTAATACTTCTTTAGTACATATATTTTAGGCCTATGTTGTCTCATTTGCACCAAATTTTAGGGATAATTTAATTTTGCTACATGATAATGCAATAATAATTTAGACCCTCTACATGGTTAGGTGTGTTAGGGATGCCTTCAGGAAAGTTGAAGAATGGACTGGCCTCATCAG
This sequence comes from Oncopeltus fasciatus, assembly GCA_000696205.2. Taxonomy (NCBI): domain Eukaryota; kingdom Metazoa; phylum Arthropoda; class Insecta; order Hemiptera; family Lygaeidae; genus Oncopeltus; species Oncopeltus fasciatus. The sequence goes on from KZ808230.1 coordinate 141,482, forward strand.
AGCCCTGATATCTTTATGATCTCATTTTAATAATTAATTATTCAGCGAATTATGAGCAAGTGAAATTTACACATAAGGTGCGACTGCTTCCTCTTACACTTATAAAATATATTTTCTTTTAAGAATAATTTTTTTAAATATAATTTAATGATGCAATTTTTTAAAATATTAATTTGAGCCATATAGTTAACAGTTCAGTTTATGTTATCTTGCCTTCTACAGGCTTTGTTGCATCCATTTGTAGATGTTAGACCAAAGAACTGTCCAACTATGACCAAAAATGAGAATAATTTTTGTTTATAATAATAAAGGTTAGAATGAGTTCAAAATTGGAGGTCAAATAAATAGTTGTCTTATTCAAGTTATTTGCATATATATATTTTGGAGTTCATTTTTGATGAGGATTTGTTGACTATTGATATGTTAGACATCAATGTAATGTAAGGTAATTTTAGTTGAAGTAGTTATGAATACACTACTGACACAACTCATTATACACAGAAAGTGAGACTCCAATACAAAATAGTAATTTTAGAGATGATATAGAGGTAATCTTTTCTGTGTGTTTTATTAATTTATTTTATTACCGATTGGTTTTGATGAAAACACACCATCATCAGGGATGACTGAGTGTCGTAAGATAAATTATACGCAATTAATTTATTGTTTTGCAACATCCCCATTCATAAAAAATATACTTAATCTAAAATAATAATTAGTACAAAATTTAAGAATTTTTTACTTTTATATATGCACTCCTGATTAATAGTTAACAAGGAACCTGAATATTTATTAGCCAAAATTGTAAGACCTAACATCAAAAATTATAATTACTTTATCTAGTTCACTTTTCAATTAGAATAATTAAACACATATCAATTAGTCAATATGAAATAAATTGTTGGCTGTCAAGTTTTATGCAGAGAGGATTATCGGGAATTCTATTGGTCATGGTAGTTGAAGAATTAAAATTTAATTTGTAACCAAAAAGTTTTTTTATTCTAGCCAACATTTCGGCCTTCATCAGAGCTGAATATGAGAAAGAAACATGTCTATATATCATAATCTAACAAATAAAAATGAATGAAAATATGAAACCGTGTGTAATTGACTATATAAAAAGGATACTGAACTTATTGGTATGAAAAAAAATATTAATAATATTCTAAGTGTGACATACCAAATAGGGTGATGGGGAGAGAGATACTCGTGCTCAACTGAGTCTACATCATGACTGATCTGTTTTTAAAATTTTTAAATTACATAGGAGTGGGGTACGGATGAGACGGTTTAAATATATTGAGGTTCATGGAAATATCACTGCAGGAAAGTGGGGGGGGGGGGCAATGCTATGAGGCAGTCGTATTATGATTTTTATTTTAAGATGTGAAAATATTACTGTATGTGGAAGAAATATAGTCTTTGTCTGTTTAGACATTGTTGTGGTTTTGTTCTAAATGTATGAGAATAGACTCAGCAAAAAGTCTGTTCCTTTCCATAATGGCAAATAACAATTTTTAAAAACAGATCAGTCATAATGTAGCATGTCTCTCTCCCCATCACCCTATAGTTTGGTATGTTACACTTAGAATATTATTAATAATTTTTTCCTATGAGTCTACTAAAAATTATGGTTACAGTAATTTTATTGCTTTATAATATTTAACATGAATTTTTTTTAAAATCACATAAATATCTAAGAACTGAAAGTATATATCTTTCACTCAAAATAAAACCACTGTTTCCGGCTATTTCATGAGGCATGCAATTAAGCTTATACTCAAGGAAGATAATTATGTTTTGTGTTAATTGTAGAAGTAATGAGAAAATGTGGAGAACTTAGTTACTTACTTCAACCATGTTGATTTTATTTAACACCATTTATAAACTTATAAGACCAAAAAATATTTTAATACTTCTAGAAACAATATTAAAATATTTCTTCAATAATTATTATTGTTATCAACTTGATAACAAGGAAATCTATAGATATCTACAGGGATGTTTCTCTTTATAAAAACAATAAATTTGTTTTTTGTTTTTTCCCCACTGAATTTACAGAATATTATACAGGCAATAATCTCATTAATTATAATATTGTCCAATAAAATATATCTTTAGCAAAATGGGAACAAGGCCTTAATATGCAAACTATGTTTGGAGTTAGTAGGTTTTGGTAGCACGGTTATGCCTATCTGGTATAGCTGTAAAGTTTCTCACAGCTAGAATACAGCTCTTTGAAGAGCAATTGTAAACCTAACCATACTGATGACCTAAATGAGCTTAATTATAAATCAAAAGCTAAATTTTTATCAGTGATGAGTGGCTTGGAAATGGTCCCACTAAAGATCCATTAGACCGTGCTGTCTTACTGAATACATAAGATTTAAATACAATAAGAAAAAATACAAGATGCCTTATTATTTCTTATTTTTAATTAGTATTCCAAGCATATCATATAAGTAGAATTCTATGAATTATGTTGAATATCAAATTAATATACTCAAAAGGCCAGGAGCTAATAATTTATGTGAAATAGTCATAAGTAATAATTAACTCAGAAGGCAAAGAATATAAGATAACTAATTAATTGTTGAAGTTAAGATACAACACAAATTCTTAAATAAGATTGCAAAATCGACAAGAAAGAAAAATATGACTCTTACCCATCTCTAATACTAATACCTCCACCAGTTCCAGTGACCCAACCTAAATTATAAAATAGCTTACAAAGTTGTGGAATGAGCTCTTTAGGATTTTCAAGAGACATATTTAAAAACAGCCAAAAATCACAAGACACTTAAATTAGTGAGTTCTGAAAGTTATCTGAGTTACACAATTGTTGGCCCCTTTCTTTTAAAGAAAAAATTGGAAGAGATAAGATTATAAATTATTGAATTAGCTAAAGTATAACCTTGAAAAAAGATTAAACTAAATACTTTTTTTTGAGAGTATTATCTAAGATTTTATTTATGGCTACTTTATGAAGTGCGTGCATTCTGATAATAATTAGTAAGTTAACCATAAGATTTTTGGATGGATCATTGAACCATAAGATTTTTAAAAAATTGAAGATAAACAGAATGAGTAGTCTGGATTCAGTAACCACCTATACAAAGAGGTAGATAATAATAACAATGATTATAAATAACAGGATTGCATTCTGTGAGTAATGTGACTCATAGAGAATTATTGATAATTTTTCATCACTACATCATTGGAAAAACCAGTGGGTATCCGCCACCTGATTCGTAATTCATTTCGTGACGTCATATGACTTAGTCCAGCATTTTTCCTACTTATGTTTAGTAACCTCCCAATCTCGCCCAAACATTCTAGCTGTGGGTCGAAGGAGGGTTATCTCTGGATTCTGTAGAAGTAAAAATCCAAGTACTGTAAAGAATTAGGACTTAACTAAGTCATAGTGAGGTAATCAACCGAGGGTAGATTATTGGCGCTGATACACTTATTTCTTCCTTTTTTTTAAAATTTTTTTATAGTGTTAGCCACTATAAAACAGTTGGGAAAGTTCAAAAGAAAGAATAAAGAAAAAATTAAATTGGATTTTACACCTAACGCAAAACCTAAAATCATGAAAGCAAGGCCTAGGCCATTCGCCATGCAATCTGGTCTTGATGCAGAGATCGAACGTTTGGTTCTTGACGGAATTATTGATTCAATCGACTTCAGCCCGTGAGGATCACTAATCTTAATAAGAAGTAGCAAATTTGATGGGGGAAAAAAAAAAAAAAGCTAGAATAAAATGTCCTGGTACAGGGGAGATCGCAGGCGCTGCTGGGACCAGAGTCCCCCCGATATAGGTGACTGCAGCGAAGCAGTGTGGGAGTCGTTGGTGATGCCTTTGAGTTGACTCTTTTATGTGAAATCCAAATGGATCAATTCCCAGTTCCTTGTGTAGCTGATGGTTTCTAATGAATGTACGGTGAACCACAGCCATTCGGAGTACTCTGTTTTGAAATGTCTAAATTTTGTTATTGTATGTATTACTGGTGCCGTACCAGACGGGACAGGCGTAAATAAGTAGTGGGAGTATGAGTGACTTGTAGATAAGTGTGAAGCATTCATATTATAGTTTAGCGAATCTTTTTAGTGCTGGGTTCAACATGTTAAGTCAATTAATGATTGACAACTAATTTATAAAAGCCCAAAATATTAAAGAATTGCGGACTAGAGTATTCAAAGTACTAGAAATGCTTCGAGAAGCGGGCCTCACGGTTTTTATTGAGAAATTTTAGATTGGCAAAACCAAATATCTAGGTTTTGAATAGATGCTCAAGGAGTCTATTCAACTGATAACAATGTTCGTACGATTTTGGAAGCCCCATTACCGTATGATGTTAAGGAACTTCTGCACTTCTTGTATTCTTGTCCAAGTTTCAGCCCGATTTTGCAACAATATTATCACCAGTCTACTGTTCGCTGAGAAAAGATCAACCATGGTATTGGAATGATGAATGTACTTAAACCTTTGACATAATCAAGACCCTAATTGAGAGACATCGAAGTCTAAGTCTTTACAGTCCAGACTAACGAATTCATTTTGAAATTGATGTATCTTACTTTGGATTAGGTGCAGTCATGTACCAAAGCAGATGGATATGCAGATGGACTGGATCGACCATCAGCATTTGCCAGCCGAACTTTGTCTCAAGATGAAAAGCCATACTCTGCATAAAGAGAGGGCAGCCTCGATGTTTGGAATTAGTAGATTCTATAGCTACTTTTATAGATGGCAGATCATTTTTGTATGTATCAACTACGTTTTTGGTTTTGACAGAGATCTTTCATTGAACTAAAAGATGATTTTTGCATCAACCAAGAAGGATGACATCCTCATGAAGATCATTACCTATATTAAGTTCGGTTGGCATGACAAAGTTGAACCCGAATTTCATCACTTTTTCGGAAAGAAATATGAGTTTGTGGAAAAAGACATTGTCCTATGGAGATATCGTGCAGTTGACCAACTGTATTGTGACAAGAAGTTCTGAAGGTGCTTCATGTTTCTCCTACGAGTATTGTAATAGTAAAATCCTGTTTTCCCCTTAAATTGAAGTAGCCAAAGTTGGATGAGGACATAAAAGATATTTAGCTTTGTTGTCATACCTGTAACACAACTAAGGATAACCCCAAGGCAGCTCTGGTACCGTGTAAATGGCCGTTGAACCTTGGCAGCCACTTCATATAGATTATCTAAGACCACTGGAGGAACGTAATTTCTTTGTTATCATTGATAGTCGCACGAAATAGATTGAAGATTTTTCCACACATTCGATGAGCACAGGAAGCGCAATAAAGATATTGAGATAGATATTAGCTCACTTTCGGTTGCTTGACACCATTGTTTCCGAGAATAATACGGCTTTTAATAGTGAACTTTTTTGAATTTTCTTTGGCACAATAGAGTTGACCTCAAACATGGAGCTCCATTTTTACCAAAGACCAATAGTGCAGCATAAAATTCCGCCCGCTCTATTAATTAATTATTAGTTTAATAAGACAGCTATTGCAGATACTTATGCTTCGAATTATCGTAATAAGCTGCATTTTACCACTGGGTTTCTCATGCACAGACGTTGATAGGCCGTCAACTAAGGATCATACTTGACCTCCTGATATGTCTAATTAGGTGCAAAACATGTCTGCCTACAGTTTCTGGCTCATCAAAAGGAAGTTAAGTTTATGTACAAAACTATAAAAATTTAAGAGAAAAATGGATACCTGCACCTGGTGTTAATCTGTGGGACCTGGAAGACGTCAAATTTTTGTTGCTTGTTTTTATAGATATTGAGCTAGCTATGTAGACCAAGGCGGATTGGCCTTCGTTTTTCGCCGCCGTGCGGGAGACCCTGTCTTCGACCCCGACTCTCTTTCACCCAGCGAACACACAGGCCTTAATCGACGAAAAGGTCCAGACCATCGCCAACTCCATCACAGGCGCGGCCGACAAGTCCATCCCGGTCGTAGGAAGTAGAAGGAAAGGCGTCCCGTGGTGGTCGGCGGATGTCGCTGAAGCTCGAAAGAGCGTGATAGCAGCAAGAAAGGCGTACCTCAGAAGCCGCTCCTTGCTGATAAAGGAACTGAATAGAACAATCCACGCCATGCTGGCCAGGGAATACAAAAATATCATATCAAGAGCTAAGAAGCAGTGTTGAAGGAACTTCATTGGTGAACAAAGCAAGAATGACCCTTGGGGGCTTCCTTTTAGAATAGCCAAGGGCGAACTCGACCTGAGAGTGGCAGACGCCGCCGTGGCCCACGGAGGATTGGTGGCTTCTTCCCGCCTTAAGTCCAACCGCCTTATCCTAAAGACTTTATTCCCAAGGAACGACCCAGGGGACGACTCCCCGGAACAGAGGGCCATCCGGGTAAGGTCGCGCCTTCCCCCGGGTACCGAATTATCCGAACACTGGGATGAGCTGGATGTGGAACTGGCCGTAGCCTCCCAGAATCAAAAGGGATCTCCGGGACTGGATAGCATCAGTGCACCCATTATTCGAACGATTGGCAGATAATATCCTGCGTAGTAATGCGATCCTTGTAAAACGAGTGTCTGGACCTTGGATACTTCCCGAAGGCTTGGAAGAGAGCGAGGGTCCGTCACTTTCCTTAAGAAGGGTCCGAGAGACCCACAGCTTCCGAGCAGTTACCGCCCTATCAGTTTACTGCCCGTTCTAGGAAACATCCTGGAGACTCTTATCAAGAGGAAGGTGGACCCCTACTCGTCTGCCAGGACCGATCCGGGTGAGTTTGGCTGCACAAAGGGCAGAAGCACGGAGGACGCGATCCAGAGGCTCCGGGAGCAGATTGAGACCAGCCCGTTGAGCTACGCCTTGACCGTCTTTTTTGATATTTCGGCCCTTCGACCGGGCCTGGTGGCCTGCCATTCTGGCAAGACTTCAGGACTGGGCGATTCCCAGCAACTTATTTCAGCTGCTGAGTAGCTTCCTGGACGAGAGGCGAGCGGAGATCAGTAGTCCAACCGAGAGTGCTGCAGTGGAGGTGGAATGCGGATGTCCGCATGGCTCCGTGCTGGGTCCTCTATTGTGGAAAGCCCTATTCGACGGTCTACTCGAGTCGCTGGAGGGGCACGGAGTCGCCGTGGTAGCATATGTGGATGACTTGGCGGCCACGGTCTTTGTGCGGTCGAGAAGGGAGGTGCTTCTCAAGGCCCAAGAGATGACTGACCTTGCGGTCGCGGCGGTAACAAAGGGACGCTTTGATGTAAGACACCCGCCCCGAGTACTCCTGAATGGTCGCCTTATCGCATTCCCGGAGGAGATAGTCTACCTGGGCGTATCCTTTTCGCCAACTTTGGGTATAGGCCCCCACATTACGAGGTTGAGCGATAGGATGATTCGCCTGGTCTCAATGCTCGCGAGGCTCTCGTCCGCTACATGGGGACTCGCCTTTCGCCACAACGCCACGATTTACAGGGCTTGCATCGTTGGCACGATGTTGTACGCAGGAGCTGCATGGGGAGGATCACTCCACGCAGGACACAGAAAGAGCCTGCTGAAACTCCAGAGATCTGCGCTGATAAGAGTTACCAAGGCCTACCGGACAGTGTCCACGGAGGCTTTGCAGGTGCTTGCTGGAGCGCCACCTTGGGACATATTAATTAATTCCTTGGTGGCCAAGCGGCTTATGAGCTCAGATGAGAGACCACCCCGGAGGCTCCCACCTCGCTGGCTTCAGGTTGTCGAGCGTTTCCGGTGCGAACACGACGGTCGGGATTTGAACAAAAAAGAAATTGTAAAGCGTATTGAGTCCGAAGTCCTGAGCGAGTGACAGGCGCGCTGGAGGTGCACGGGAAAGGGTGCAGTTACCAAATTCTTCTTCCCGTGCGTTTTAGAGCGAATGTCGAAGCCATTCGTCGAGCTCGACCACTGGTTGACGCAAATTCTTAGTGGGCACGTAAACTTTGCCAGCAAATTGCACTTCTTCAAAAGGCGAGATTCCCCCGCGTGCAGCTGCGGCGCAGGATGCTGCCCACGTCCTTCTGGAATGCCCGGAATACGATGGAGCGCGCCAAAAAGCCTTTCGGACCATGAATAACTATAGCCCTACTCTCAAGGATTTTGTTAACAATGAGACCTCCTTCCAAGCCTTGACCATCTTTGTCAAGGACTGGAAAAACATAAAGGGAGGTTTTTAAACTTTCCCTTTTCATTAAAAGCATTAAGATCTTTGGAGAACTGAAAACCTGAGTCCGAATGGGCAATGGCTTTTTCTTGCCAGCCCAGATGAAGGGGGTTTAGTGGGTAGTCTGTTCGCAGGAGTCCCACAGTTCCCGCTGTTTGACCAACATTGGCTAATCAGCGGTTCTGCGTAACGCATTCCCCTACCTCTTAAAAAAAAAAAAAGCCATGTAGACTAAATCCATGGGTCTTCTACTTCATGAGAGTGTCTGCCGGAGTCTTCAAGATTTGTGGAACCCTGTGGATGCCGATGCAGTGCATTCCCTCACAAATATTTATCAACAGAGCATTCAAATCTTCCTCCAACAAACAAAAAAATCCCAAATAGACAAATCTCTTCCCATCCACATAAAGATGTATTTCACCCTTGGGCCTATATGGCTTTTTGCGGGTTTTTTATTTATTTATTTATTTTATTGTTTGGTTGTTTATGATATTATGGCAATATTTCATTCAACAGAGAAATTGAGCTACACATTTCAGAGTGACATTCTTTGAACTCCAATACTTTAGAACTATGATGACATGTCTAATTTGCACAATATTTGAGAGATAATTCAATTTTGCTGTTTATAAAACAAGACCCTCCACATGATTAGGTGAGTTAGAAATGCCTTCAGGAAAGCTTAAGTCCAGAAAGTAGAAGGGGTGGCCTGGCCTCATCAATTGCCTGACATGAACTAATTTTTAAAATTAATTTTTCAGCTAATTAAAAACGAGGGAAATTTAGCATAAAATTTCCCACAAGAGAACAGACAGAAAGTCCTAACATTTCACAATTAAATAGGTTTATAAAATGAAATTAATTGTGTCATGTTTTGCAACATCACTATTCAAAAAATTCATAAAAAATGTACTTAATCTAAAATAATAACTGAGTAATAATAATTAATTACAAAAATCTAAGAATTTTTTTTTATATATCTACTTCTCATGAAAAGAGTACGATGAACCTTAATATTTATTAGCCATGATTGCAAGTCCTTGCATTAAAAATTCTTAATTCACTTTTCTAGTCCACTTTTAAATTTAAATTACATATATTAATTAGATTAAAATAATGCATATTCATTTTGAATAGAAATACAATAATCAATTTTTTTTAAACTCCTATAATTAATGATTTATTGCTATATTACTTCTATAACATGTATTTTACATGTTTATAATACATATGTGTGTGTGCGTTTATTTGTTATTATATAATTATAATATTTAACATGAATTAAAAAAAAAAACCATATAATCATCTAAGCACTGAAAATATATATCTTCGGCTGAAAATAATACCATCGTTTTGTACAAACCCATGAGGCATGCAATTAAGATTATATNATTTTTTTAAACGATTATCTGCCAACGTTTCGGCTTACGTTGTAAGCCATCTTTTGGGCTGACTATCATGAAGACGAGAGAGGACATCCTGACATGAAAATGTGAACTTAGGGACGTTTCGTTGGCAGATAACCTTTTAAAAAAAATACACTTTTATTAAATTTGAATTATTATTTTTTTGGATCTACCTTGACCGAACCCCAACAAAAAACATCTGATAAGTATAATTATATTTTGTGGTAATTTAAAGAGAAGAAAGGGAGAACTTATTTTTTCACTTAGTTCAACCATATTTCATGTAACACCATTTAAAAACTTTTAAGACCAAAGAAATATTTCTTGAAACAATATTGAAACATTTTCCAATAGTTTTTCTTGTTATCAAAAACTTTATATTAAATCATAATTTGAAATTTATAGTATTTTCAATATTTAGTATTATTTGCCACTAAAAATTCTGGCACTGAGAGAGTTTATTCCATTAGCTTAGAGCTACTTAAATTTATGCCTTTTATTATTAAGGTTGATGTGTGCATAATGAGCTATCTAAGACTTTAAAAAATATTTTTTTGTAGATAAATAAGAAGAGTAGAAGTAGAGAACTGCTGAGCTGCCCAGTGTCCACAACATCCAATGTACAAGCTTTAACAATTGTTCTAGCTTTAAGGTCAACGAAGGCAAATGCTGTCATGTTACGTTCACACTAAGGAAGAAACAACTTTGCAGAATTTACTTGAATGATATCTCTATCACAACTTTCGACTGTTCAGGTTGACTGTTCATCTTGACTCCCGACTAACATGGAACACACATATAAAATTTAAAAGACAGGAACTAAATAGGAGATTTGGACAACTATACAAGCTACTTAGCCGCAAGTCAACTTTAACTAACTGCAAGTCTTATAACTTGTGTGACTAACAAACTCACTTAGGGAACTGCTAAACCACCAAACATCCAAAGAATCCAGTCCTTTCAATCCAAAGTCCTCAGAATCATAGTTGATGCACCCTATTACGTCGCAAACTCCTTACTCCACAATGACCTTAAAATCCCTTTTGTTAAAGACGTCATCAAAAACCGTTTTCATAAATTCCACTCAGACCTTTCTATGCATCCCAATCCTTTTGCTGAAATTCTATCCAGTTTTACCCATCTTGAAAACCCACCATATCGCCTGAATAGAAAATGACCTACTCATTGCCAACACTTCATAATATTAATATGAAAAACAAACCTGTAAATATCGTAAATGATTATTTAGGAGTACTGACATTGGGCAGCTTCTCCATCAAGTGAAGTACACGCTAATTAAAATATTTATTTATTTATACTTATTATAAAAGTTATTTATTGTACCAGATCATTACAAGGTGCACAAGTACAAAATGTAATAAATAATAAACGAAGATTTTAGTTTTTAAATTAGGGTCTTCCTCTGACCCTGCCCCCCTCCCTCCATCAGTCATTAATATATTCATCCAATGGTTTGAATGAAGTTTAAATACCTAATTTCGTTTCATTAGTATAAAAATTGTGATTATCAGAGCATGTACAGACATATACATCCAATATGTCATATATATATATATATA
>KZ808230.1:156943-170255 GCA_000696205.2 Oncopeltus fasciatus
ATATATATATTCGTTTTGGACTGTACATTATGATCTACACACTACAGCGAGTAAATGTTATAAAAAATCAGTAGAGCCATTCAAAAACGGATCTTTAGGAAAATTCAGGAAGAAAGTAAGTAAAAATAATTTTTTCTGCGTTTTTATTGATATTTTGGTAAAATAGTTCGCCCTACTATAATACAGAATATGAACGTTCTTTTCTTTCTTGGTTCGTTAAAAATAATGAATGCAAGCAATCCGTTTGATTTCATTATTTAAGAAGGAATATTGCTACTGAGTTTGTTCTAATAATAGATTACTTTTTAGATAACTTTTTTCCTAGATTTTCTCTGATTTTAATGAACTGTGCAGGTTTGTTTACTCTTCGGTGAAAGCCGGATCTCTTCGTCTAAGCCAGTGCTTCCTAGGCTAAAATCTAAGTCTGAGCTACGTCCTAGCACCGGAGAGAGAATCAAAGCCACCCTAGTTATTGACAGTGACGCCTGAATATAGCTATAGATTACCTCGCCACCTCTTCCTCTGTTTGAACAGTTTGTTTCAATGTTTAACCGACACCGATAATACTTTACATCTATTGAGGAGCTCGGTTAACCTATTAATTACTAATCTTGTCTCTGATAAAATACTTAATGCTATCTGTAACCTATACAATGTAGTAAATATATGTATATATATATATTTGTGTGTGTGTGTCTGGTAAATTCAGAGAAGAAGTCGTAGTATGCAGAAGTTATGATGAGAAACCAAATTTAGTAATATCAACAAGGTATGGGCTGAAATGAAGCACCATGTGTGAATGGTCTGGAATCAGCTGAATACAAATTTAGAATGTAAAAAAAGGACTAGATGTTGTAACGACAGAACACGGGCAGCAATAGCAAAGGAGAAGGCAGTATCTATTGTCGAGCAAAGAGTGGTGCTGACTCTATGCCAGGAGAAATAAGCACTTGCTTAGGACTACCTTTTGACTATAAGCTTTAATCAGAGTAGCTTTAAAAAAAAAAAAGAGCAGAGAAGAATTGGTTAATAGTTCACAGACCAATTACAAGGAAAACTTCAAATTCTTTTAGAAGAAAGCCATGGAAGAGAATTCGTGAAAATATCCTTTTATAAAATGGAGATAAATCCAGGTAATACACAGAAAAGTACGGTAGAGAACTGATGAAGCGACCCTAGAAGATCATGTCACCTCGACGGTAGACAACAGATTAAAAGTAACCCTGGAAGAGATGGCGTTTTGCCCAAGCTTAAAAAGTGACCCCAACCCCATAGGGATAAGGCCAACTTCTTGTATAGGTCTAAGAAATCAGAAAAGCGAGACAATACACCTGGTCTGACCTGGTTATTTTAGGTATAACCTCAACCTTTAATTCAGTTCCCAAGGGCAGAATTTGGGCAGCTCAGTCTGTAAAGAATGTAAAATCTCATGTAAAGTCCATCTATCGAATTTTGAAAGGTTTAGTCAGGATCAATAGCAAAGAATCTGAATAATTTCACTTGAGTAAAACGAAAATACAGCCTTAGCCCTCTTTTATTCATGATAATTATTGACGAGATTCTGTAAACAGGTAAGAAGAAAAATTCGGCGAAGAATTATGGGCAAATGGAAAATGTTTATAGTTCTTGCCCAAGTATTAATTTTTGCTGCTCTAATGTATCCGCATTAGTTTTACTTTTATTTCTAGGTTTAATTACCATTTTGAAAGTGTTCACTTCCCTTACTGAGGCTTTTGGGCTTCACCAAAGTAGGGTAAGCCCAAGAGCTTCAGTTCACACCGAGGGTAGGTTCTGACTCTACTCTAGTCTTAATTTTAACTCCTTGCTTTCCTCCAAAAGTGAGTTACACAAGTGAGTCAACTCATCTATTGCTTTCGAAGCACTTCCGCCCGAACCAGAACTGATATTCTGCCTTGAGCTCGCGATTCTATCAAGAAATTTGTAGATCTTCACATGGAGTGGCCATTTGGTGTGTGTGTTCACTTGCGTGACACTGAAATTGGTTGACTGCTTATGATCTAAAACGGTTGCCACCGATGAATAAGGCCGACGGTTTGCAAAAAGAAGTTCTTTGGTGTTAGACTCCCTTTTAACCACTTAGGCTTATGGAGGGAAGGGCTATCTACAGGTTGCCACCCCATTCTAAACACCCAAAAAAAGATCATTGAGAAAGTTGTATGAGAATCTAACTAGGAAGGATGAATACTTTCTCCAACTTCCTATCTGGTTGATTTAGAGCCTGACCTTAGACCGCCGTTGATCTTTCTTTAGGAATAAACTATTATTTACTTTTATTTTGGTTCATATTATTAAATTTTATTGGAAACTTACTTATTCTACGTAGCTCTTGTGCAAAGAATGATAAAAAAGCGACAATATTCTCCAAAACTATTCACTGTCTTTCAGCTTACTTTCCAAGCCATCATCAGGCTGTCTATAAAATTAACTTAAGCCTTGAGAAAAGTAAGGAATAGTACTATTAAGAATGCCGAAAAATAGACCAGTTATGCGAGAGAATAAAGTGAGGAAAATGTTTAGTTGTGTATATCACATTGTACTACAATATGGGAAATCTATAAACATAAAAAAATTCAAATTGAATAAAATAGCATAAGAGATACACAAGGATATTTGAGGACGTTCAGTACTATTGGCCAGGGTAGGGAAACAATTTAATATTAATGTTCAATTTATAGTTCAAATTATACAAATGCCTAGATGTAATTGTTTAAAACGAGCCAAGTTAATCACTGATTTACACAGTCTTTACGGTAAGTTTCAAACATGGATAAGAAAAGTAATAAAATCAATAGTTGACAGAGGATAATTAATTACACTTCATCTTATCTAGCCTTTAGCCTAGGTTGGGAGTCAACCTTAATGTTATCAGCAAGCAGGGATAATTGCTTCCTTATCATATTTTCATTTATTTCTCAACTTTCACCTCACACCATGAACCATTTTTAGCTGACTATCATCTGTCGTCATCGGATTATCACCTATAGATAACATTGCCATCTTTAGGTTGGGTGTAAAAAAAAACCAAAAAAAAAACCAACAAATAATCCCTCTGAATCCCTCCCCTCCCCCCAGAGAAAAACAAAAATTATAAAGTACAATAAATTTAAGGGACTAAAATATATAAAAATAAAACAAATACAATATTTTTTTAAAAAATATAAAGTTCTCAAGTGTAAGTAATTTATAATTAATTGATAAATTTTACCCTAGTGAAAATCTCAGCATTACGCAAGAACAGTTTAACGTTCTAAGAATTAAAAAGTCCGACACGCAGGAGCTGTGTAATCTAAGCAGATTTACTAATTCTCATTAAATGGGGAAATTTAATTTATAACCCGTAGAGAAAGAGGTTAGGAAAAGTGGACGAAGCGCTCTCCCGACGTAGTTACATTCATAAATTTCTTCTTTAACAAGCTTTACTTTTCGTTAGAATTTTATAGAACATAAACGTTTAAAAAAATTACATTTAAAATTTTTTTAAACTTATTCGTAACTGAAATAATAACGAAGATATTACAATTATAAATTTTAATTTTTCCCTCCACAAAACCATTTTTCATTTCGACCAAAAATGAATCCCTTCGGTGGTTTGTAATAAACAGATTAAATACCGTATTTGGTTTCAATATTTTAAAAATAAGAGGGTCCACAGCAATCTGCACATAGTCACACTATTCTTGGCAGACTTTAATTTTTCTATAAAAGCTAGTCCTTGTTTAGACACGAACCAGCCAAACTGATAGGATCCATTAACCGTGTACGTTAGATCCGCAATCCTAGCGCTGCATGCTCGAATCATGGCTGTTATCAAGAAATGAGGCTTGCCCAGTTTAGAATAGGGTGGGACGTGTAAAAAGCCTTCTCGATCCTAATGTCACCTCGGGCCGGAGGGTAGGAGAAGGGGTGTGGCGGACGGAGCGTTAGAGAGGACCGTGTATTCCAGATTTGAGAACGTTAACTGTCCGAAACTTAATAACCCGCCAAGGTATGAGAATGGTAACGACATTTGGGATCCAGGCAGTACATCCATTTCGAGTGGGAGATAGCTCGGAGGGGCCTTCAGATATTGGGCACACAGAAGGCGGTTGAAATAAAATTTTAAAATGTACCAGAATTACTTTAAGTGTTGACGCTTACCGATGTTTTAGTAGATCAGCTAGGGGTGTATTAGTCAAGAGAATTAATTTTTTTATGAGGAATTATTTAATCTCATTTTTAATTTTAATTGGTTTATGAGGATATTTAGTATATCTCTTCACTTTGCAGTTTTTTGTTGTTTTTTTGTTTTGTTTTTTTGCATAAGACTGTGCCTAAAGTTGAAAGAATGACAGATTTTAAGTGAGTAGTAAGGAAGGGAAGAGAACAAGAAGATGAAAAAATTCCCCTTGCAGAGCATCATGCTGTTGAGGATTATATTGAGAGTCGGGGACTCGGCCAAAACTCAAAACAGGTATTTCACGATGGAAACATGTTTGAAATTTTTAAATATGTTGAATACTTAATTCTGTTGTAAAGAATTGTAAAGATGGATACTTTTATTTCAAAAAGACAATTAAAACTAGAAAACCCCAGTTTACTAAAGATATGATTATTATATAGGTATATATAAGATGATATTATATAATTGTAAGACATAAAGACGATTACACAAATAAACAAATATTCCCTAATGTCCGTAATACTGTACTCCAGAATATATCCTCCCTAAGAGAGGCTTAGAAGAATATGGGCTCCAGAAAGAATAAGAAGCATTAAAGCTATGATGTCAAATTCAAGACAATTTTTCGCTTTGCTTAAGCAATCGATTAGTTTATTTAAATAAATAAAATGACATATGATTCAACTCGTTCTCCAAGATACTTCTTTCGGCATTTGTCAATGTAGCTCGATTCAAACCCAAACAAGCTCTGGAAAACACAGGAGTGCCCATTTATTCTTAAGTCATTGGGATCATAATGGGATGATCAGGCCCAATAAAAACCAATCCTTCAGAGTTCTAATGGAAACCTTCAAATTCCTGAGACAATAATATTTAGATGGCATTTGGAGTCTGCTATTGTCATCCTAATGAGACATATTTGTTAACTTGATACACACAGGAGTGGAGGTCTCTCATCGAAATTCGCTTGTCCACTAAATCTTATATAAGATCCTTTTACTTCTCCAAGTAAAAGGACCTTATATAAGATATGTCCAGGAGAAAGAGCTCTATGTGAGTGAGTTTAAGAATTTGGGAGAGACATTTTTAGTAGGTGTATACATGTTTCTGCAACTCATTAAGAAATAAGGAACGGTTTTAAACTTTTGAAAAATTTTAAAATACCTTTATCTTTCTTACATTAGCGGTATAAGGAAAAGAAAAACATGTTATGTTTTTTAATACGTTTCAAGAAAACTAATATTAAAATCTATACAATAACTTAATTTCGAGTGATGAACAGGCCCACTTATTTCTGAAATATAGAAGTCAAATACGGCATTTAGGCTTTTCATTGAAAACTCTTTAAAGAATTAAGGTTTGTTTAAATCAGACGAGGAAACGGGAGAGTTTAAAGAAAAAACAAAATTAGTGATTGTAATATCTTCGTTATTGAGATACGAGGTTTATATAATATAATAAGTGTAAAATTTTATATTCTAACGTCCTTGTTTTATTAAATTTGTATTCAAAACGTTTGTTAAGGAAGAAATTTAGGAATGGAACTAGTATCATTCACCCACTCTTCCTTCACGTCCAGATCAAAGCCTGGTAGATATAGAGATTTGTTATCTCTATCCTATAAATTAAAATACGTCACTTACTCTTGTTTATATAATATAAACTACAGAATAATTAGTGTTATAATACAATATATTAATAATTATAATAAATTAGTACTCCAGAATAATTTCTGCATTCTTCCATCACAAATCAACTTATAAATTTGTTTACTTTTATACATCGATTTCGGGATCTACCTGATTCTACCTCGAACGTCCCGCCAGCCATAGGTGCTTCGTGTTTTCTATGGAGCGATCTCTTGGAATTGATTGGATTGTAAATTAATTATTTGATTCGAACTAATTAATCTTTATCATAATAAAATGGGGGGGGGGGGGAGAGAGACAAAGGTTTTTCATTTGAAGACGGCTTCAAAGGTTGATCTGAGCGGAAATGCAATAGGAACTATGCAACTATAGTTTTATAATGAGTGACTTGTTCTTAGATTGCTGTTCGCGTGTGTCACGTCGCGCGTGCGTGTCCAAAAGTAAGGGTTTACAAATGACTCCCATTTTTATATGTACAGTTTTGGAGAGCGTAAAATTTTATGAAAGAAATCAAAACTCGCAGTTGGATAACTTGAAAATTAAAGGTGCTAGGTCACTCTAATATTTGCTATTTCAAAGTCAAATTTCGAGTTTTTTAATACCATTTCTCCTCTGGATCAAGGAGAAATAGAAGCACTTGACAGGTCGCTTTTTCACCCCTGCCAAATCTTTGACATCCTAATTCTCCCGCTTAGACCTCCTACGACCAATCAGGACATACAATGTAGAAATTTGGGGTGCTGCCATGTCTTCCAACATCCAAAGAATCCAGTCCTTTCAATCCAAAACTCTGAGAATAATTGCAAATGCTCCCTATTATGTATCCAATCATCCCTTCACCATGAACTTAACATCCCTTTTGTTCAGGATCTAATTTCTTCCCGCTTCACCCTTTTCCACAGTAAACTGCCATACCATCCTAATCCACTAGCACTGACCATGTCTTCTAACTCCAACCCCTACAACCCTCCCCGTCGACTCAAACGAAGATGGCCCCGTGACCTCCTGGGGACATAATCAGTAAATAATTTGAGAGTGGTCACCTTCTCTCCTCATGTGATTGACATTGAATGTCATTTTTTTTTAAATTCATTGAGGTGATTAAATTACAAAATGTTTTAATTTAACAGAATGTAATAAACAAATTAAAGTTTGAAAAAAAAAATAAAATATTGTTTTAGTTAAATTCCCTTTCAACCATTTAGCATCATAAGTAGAGGATAGGATATTGTAGAGGATCTATCAACAGGTAGCCACCCTATTCTAAACAACCAGGGCTCTGGGTAAGCTTCTATTTCTTTATAAAAGCTTGTCCAGAACTTAAGAGTCCCAAATTGATCACCTCAGCTATTGTTTTCCGACGTATAATTAATCCGGGACCTAATCTGTAAATAATTTGAGATTTGTGTCATAGGTCACATTCTCTCCTCATGAGATTGTCATTCAATGTCATTTTTACTACTCATTGGAGTCAAATTACAAAATGTATTTATTTTTAACAGAATGTAATAAGTAAATAAAGGTTTAAAAAAAAAAAAAGAAGACCTACAGACTGCTTCCATCGGCGTTTTGAAACTCTTAATTTTCAACCTTTGTTATTAAAGTACTTGTACGGGAGTTAAAAAGAATAATGAAATAAACCATTATAAGCAAAGGTTAAGTGTTAAGACGACAGCCCATCGCTGGATTCTCATATGTAGGACGACTCTGAAGATGGACTATAAGTACCGAAAGACCTAAGGTTTTTAAGTAAAAAATATTAATTTTGTTACGATATAAATTTGGAGCGGAGATAAATTTCAGTCCTACACTCATTTTAAGATTGTAAAATGGAATTCGTCTGTTTTCTAACGACTTGTTTATGGAAAATTACAGTTGGCTACGTAGAAAATGATCCTACATTTAAAGTGAAATATAGTTAGGCAAATAATATTTGGACTGTACAAGTTCTATTTTAAGTGATTAATTAGGGTTTTGATTATAATGAAGGTACTTGGCATTAAATGAAACAAAAACGTTACAAACCAACTTTTTGAGATGCTTTCAAAATACATTTTGCTTCAAGTTTTCAGGCCACAAAATACATTAATCCAAACAAAGGAATTTTCCATTCAGATTGAAACGGAGTAACGCTGTCAATTGTTGCATCAGCCATACATTCTGAATGTTGAATGACACACATAAAAAAAATTCTGCAAATTATTATTACAATAATTCTTAATTAAAAGGAATGTTTTGGTGGATGATTTCATGAAAATAATTGT
The DNA here is from genome assembly GCA_000696205.2 of Oncopeltus fasciatus. NCBI lineage: Eukaryota > Metazoa > Arthropoda > Insecta > Hemiptera > Lygaeidae > Oncopeltus > Oncopeltus fasciatus. Next base: position 165,037 of record KZ808230.1, read on the forward strand.
TGTAGAGAGATTTGGACATTTTAAAAATTACCTGTGCTTAAACCTCCTACTCCTCAGACCCGTTTTCAAACATAAATAAAGCCCAATACTGATATGAGTAAAATAAGTTAATCACGAGTTGAAATTGATTCCTTTAAAACTGCACTCTTTTTTGCATTGTAATTTTTGTGTTAAGTATTCAGTAAAGTTCACTCGTAGAGAATTAAGTAGTTTAGTAGTTTAATTTTTTATAGGCTTATCCCTACTACTTTTTTTTTTTTTAATATTTAAGGATTAATTAAATTTAATTTAGTAAATTAAACTTATTCTAAATAAGCATAAAGAAAACCCATTCACTAAATCGTAAATGGTATTTTAATACAAGATAATACAGGTTTATAATTCAGATAATTACAAAAATAAAATAAATTGTTGAATAAATTAATGTTGTAATAGTTTAATATTGCTTTATGAAGAATTTTGTTATGATAAATTAAAAATGAACCCTAAGGAGCGAATTAACTGAATTATGATAACGATATTGGTCTCATATCCCTAATCTATTTGAGCTACAATTGTAAGATTTGAGATGGTAACTATCAACGCCATTGTCATTATACCATTGTGCACATTTTTAAAATTTAGCCCTTAGTTCCTATACATTTATTTAACTAATTAAATAAATTAAGGTTAAATTTGTGGCTCTAATCACTGTTTTCACTAGGGCCTTTGAGCTCGTTGGTCATGACGTTTAATCATGAAAGTTTCTGTTCCACAGGCTAGGGGAACTTGAAATGATTGCCTGAGACAATATTTAGAAGATTTAGGAGAAACACTAGAGTACTGAATCCAGACCTCACAAGTTAACTGTAATCCTTTCTGGGCCATATTTTATTTTTAATGTTGTCTAAGTCAGTTTACACACGCAAATGAGCTTACCAGTATTAAAGTGGATTAAAAAAAAAAAAAAAAAAAAATTATTCGGAATATGAATGATTCAGTAAACCTGTGAGTGTTTAGTACATACTCATACTATTTACAATTTTCGTTTGATAATAAGCTTTATCTGATTCCTTCAAGGATTACTTTCATTCAACATTTGAGATAACACTGATGAAATAAATAAATTGACGGTGTACAATATAGAAATACTAAAAGTTAAAAACTACCGAACTTCTGACTAATTTATTAAAACCTAAACAAGTGGAAATAACAATAAAAAATAGATTTTTTTTTTTTTTTTTTTTTTTTTTTTTTGACATGAAACTCATCCACCTATCGTAATAGTAAACTCATCCTATTAAGTATCGTAATAGGGCAATGAGAAGTGGGGGTGGTTCTAAAATTAAATTTAAAATTTGTATATTTCTGAATTACTAGGCATTAGGAAATAATACGTAGATAATAAATTGTGCCATAATATACTTCTATTTTTATAATGAAATATATCAAAATGCATACTTGAATAATTTGTGATAATTTAAGAACATTTAACTATTATGTAATAGTTTTTAGTATTTTGCTTATAAATATTTATCTACAATATGAGTAAGAGCTAATCTTTAATAATATTTTTTTTTTTTTTTAAGATGACATTAGAATTAAAACTAACCTTTACATAATCCAGTTACTTCATTATCACAAACTCAATACATGTTTTATCTTCAATCATATGTATGTAGAAAGATGGATCTGAAAAGAGAATGAATTATAATCTGTTGAAGATCAACCATAGTTTTTATATAGTTATAGTGAGAGATAAACAACCCGGCTCTTCGAGATACAGACAGAATTAATAGCTTTCAGGAAATGTAAAAGGGGAGATTTAGCAGAAATGCAACCTACGAGGTGGAACTAGTAAAACTATTAAGAAAGTAGTGATAAAAATAAATAGTGTTTGTGGGAGTGCTCAATATTGAAAAAAAAAATCAAGGTTGTTTTCAGTGATAAAATAATAGAGAGCTATTATTTAACACGGAAACAGATTCGGATTTTACCACTACCGCTCCGTCACTAGGTGGTTTACGTAATTTATCATGATATCGCCAATGAAAATAATAATAATGGTACAAGAGGGAGGCAGGTTTTTGTATCTCGTAATTTCAATATTGAATATTACAAAACTGAGGGTGATTTTTTCCTGCATGGACTTATAAGATCTTATTTTAAAATAATTCACACGAGCACAATTTTCTTAAGAGACGAGTTGCGCCTGACTTATCATTCGCCAAGAAGCAAAGAACAAACGAGAGGACATATGTCCAATATGTATAAAAATTATCAATTAATTTAATTGATTGTCAATTATATTTGACTCCTCATTAAGAAACAAGGGACGTTCCTTAGTAATCAATTTTCACGTCTATGGGTCTACTGGAAGACCATCTACAAGAATATAAATGAGGGGTAAAAGTCATTGGAACCTCAAAGAGGGAGAGACCGATTTCCAGTAGTTTTGCTGGAAGACAGACAAGAAGAAGGAAGCTCATCACGTTGTCCAAATAGGTAGACACGTAGGCTCCTATCGACGCTGAAGACTAAGAAGAATGGAGAGGATATATAAAGCGAGAAGTATCCGAACCGAAGAATGGCTCCTTCAAGAAGAGCTAGTAACAGGTGAATGTGAGGAAGTCCCGAATCGACAAAAAAAAAAAGGACAATAATTCATAATACAGAAAAACAATATATTATCCATAATAACTAGTTTTCCATAAGAATCCAGCCTGGCAAATATAGAAAAAGTTAGTGCAATAAACAGGAGACTAGTTTCTTTTTTTTTTTCCTTCAACTTTGTTACTTTTCATTTTTATATTTTGTGTAAAAAACGAAAGTTTTCGTCAAAAATAAAGTATTTTCTTCTTCTAGTTTGAAGAAAAGAGATATTCCTCTGCCGAAGCAAGTGCTCTGACCTACAAGGGGATATAGCCGATACCCCCAACCCCATGTTATCGGGTGGCGAGATAATAATCCGCTGGGGGGCAAGATAAGCTATGACGTTCCGACCCCCCTAACCCGATAAGCTATCAATCGTTAAGACCATGGGGGGTAACCCCTAGCTTGTCAGATTTAAGACAAACGGCCTGGAGGCACTACACCACACGTCTGCTCTTCAACAAGATGGCTCTGGAGGTAAACTTTTCAAAATGCATTAGATCTATTTAAATATTTATTGTTTAATATTTCCTTTATACCTATGTATATAACTTCGTAACCTATTTAACAATCCAGAATTACCTATTATATGCTTTACTTAACTAGTTGTAGGTTGTCCAAAAACTTATTTAAATTCAATTAAATTGACGACAGGGACACCCTCGTGAAATACACCTCGGGATAATGAAGACGGATTAGGTAGTCAAGTTTTACTTTATTTTGCTACATATTACTTAACGATTTATTGATATATTTAAACATAGCACGTTCCTTGGCATATGCCTCTTAAGGAAGTTAAGCTGCCCAAGTAGATATTGTGACAACTTTATACATATAATCCGCTGCAAAGATTAACCTGAAAATATGGTCCATTGAAACACTAGTGTCTGCAATTTTGTTTTTAAGATTTTAGATTCCTGTTAATTCTTTTATTTCTTGCAAACCATTTGATAATTTGGCAGAGAAGATGATCAATCAATGAGTTTTTAGTTAAAAACAAATTTCGATCAAAATATTTTCATTTCATGTCAAGCTTTTTCTAATTGATTTTATTAAAGTGTGTCTCATTCCATTTTCAGCATATGTACTACCGAAAGTATAATTAATATTTAAGATATCCATCATTAGAGTATATATGCATAAATTTGGCTTATGAACGAAAGATTTTTAATAATTTATTAACTATGAGAGCACATTGCAAGATGCACGCTGTGCAGTATGTAATTTCTAAAATAAATAAATATTTAAGACTGACTGAAAAAAGTAATAATTTATTATCATATATTTCATTGAACCTTATAGATACATACATAATATATATAAATCAATTAATATAAGTAATTGAAATCTGTTTATTAGAAATAATATTAAGATATTTACTTAGGCTTCCACAGTTTCCATAAATATTTCTAAATACTTCTTCCGGACTTGACCACGTAGTAAAGTTTCTTTTTGCCAAGCTTTCGCACATCAAGTGATCGCCTCTTCAGGGCTAAAATTAGAATGAGCAAAGGATTACTTCGCATTGAGAGCGATGTTCTAATGTCCCCTCCAAAGGCGGCAAAGATTTAATTTAATTAAATTAAATGCTAGGCTCTACCATCCAAAGGTTATTGTCTTAAGTCGTGATTATACAGTCGTAAATTTGGCAAGTTAGTTTCAACACAAATTGATAACCTGACCACGGCTGGAATTCATTGGGAATTTGGAAAATATTTAGCTTAAATTATTAAGATATTCTCTTTATTGGATTTGATAATAAGGAATTTCTCAGTCTGACTCGGCGAGGAAGAGTATTTATTTAGGACCTGTCAAGGCAAGAGCAATATTTCTTCTTTTCATTGGATATCTCCTTTCTTACAAAATTTCTCTACTCCTAAAGATGACTAAAAATTAATAAAGTAATTCCTGAACTACAGATCTCACGTTCTTGGTCCCAATGCTTCGGAATAAACATCCTCTTTTCTCTGACTAAGACCGACCAGTTTCTCCCAAAATTTAATTCCCTTTGATTTTTAGATTTTGGAGGGTTTTATTCTTCCTAATTAATTTTTACTAGTAATGTCGAAGAAACCGCGATAATGTTCAAATTTTGAATGTAACTGACCAAAATACTCCTCAAAACCCTCTTCTATATTTTTCAACCAAATTAACTCATTTTTGGACATAGATTTTTTTTTTTAAATTAATGATTTATATAATGTGTAAATAAATGTATAAGTGATTATACAGTTGTGTTGCACTTTATTAAATGTTAGGCCTGTACAGTTTAATGAATAGCTTTATCGGGGGTAAGAGAGACAATGCAGTAGATCCAGTGTACCCAGTTGTCTTAATATCAGTGTGGAAGTTTGTTTATCGAATCGAGGAATTTTCATTGGAGCCAGTCTACTACTTTATTTGGTATAAACTTATTTATTTATTTTTATACCTTAGTATTTATCACAGAGTCGGGAAGACTGACTGCCTGCACCACTTGTATATGAGCAATAATTTCTGCTGCTCATTTGAATTTTGCCTTTCTTAAAAGGTGAAATGTCATTTTTAAAGTAGTGTTAAAGTTATTTAAATATATATATATATATATA
>KZ808230.1:176599-186960 GCA_000696205.2 Oncopeltus fasciatus
GTTATATCCAACAATGTATCCAAATGTTTCAGCTGTACTTCTCCACCTTCATGAGGTATTTACTAAAATAGTTATTACCGAATAAATTTCCATCTATTAATTACATTCATAACTAAAATGGTACAAAAATATATTTTATATTATAGAGGTATGGCTTCATGGGTTACTTTAAAGGACTTGCTCCACGAATGTTGCGCCGCACTCTTATGACAGCAATGGCATGGACAATTTATGAGCAGGTGATTGTATTTGATTTTCATTTTTGCATTGAATTAAAAATTTACTTTTAAGTTGATTTTAAGATATAAAAGTTATTTAGGTGTCAATTGGTTATTCTACTTTAGTCTAATATATTTTATTTTACAATTCTGGGCATTTTCGAGACTACCTCTAAATAAAATTAAATATATTAAAAGTGAGTGGAATAATCATTTAATACCTACATTGAATAGATTTACCTTATTATATAAAATAAATGAGTAATTTTATTTTCCAGTTTACCCGAGCTATCGGGCTCAAATAAGTCTGCTAATATTTAATGAAAAGATGTGAAGATATCTCATATTGCCTGTGAAGGGTAAAATGGTCTGCCTGTGATATCACCTCTGCTAAAGGCCCAGAGGGTGGTGAAATCATTATATACCTCTCGCTCTTTTGTGGTGTGCTATCAAAATTGAGGAAGATGATTTAACTAGAATTCACAAATGAATTCGCTGACTGAGATACTGTATTATATATAATTCTGATAAAAGTATATTATTTATTTATTTATTTATTATAAATTTGCTGGCTGATGTTGGTATTCTAAATATATTTATTTGATTTTAGTTTATTCACTTATTTTTCCTATCTCAAGTTTGCCGTCATTTGATTTATTGAAATTTTTAATTGTTTTATTCTTCTCTGTGGGTGTTTCTAAATGTGTATTACAAATACATGGTGGAATATGGTTGCATATCTTATCGAGAAAAAACATCCTAGAAGTTTTAAATTTTGTTCTATAAATACCTTAGATTCAACTAATTTTAAATATATTTTTCCAACAATTTTGAACTCTTACATAGTGGTTTTAAATTACTTTTTACTCCTTTTGCCCAAAAGCCATAGCAAACACCAAGAAACAATTGAAAATTATTTAAGTTGTCTAGGAGAGAAATATATTGGTTATCTCAAAAAATATATTCAAAAGGAAAAATGGGTACCCCTAGGACATTCTTATCTTTACGAGTTCTTAACTTGATACAGGCATACAATGTGCATCATGAGCACAAGTTTTCTAAGGTGCTGGCTGGTGCGTTCCAGTCTTCCACCCATTTTTATGTGTGCCTTGCTCAAGGGAAGAGAGGATTAGAGAATTTTGTAGAAGAGACTGAAGAGAGAGAGAGAGAGGAAAGTAAATAAGGACTGCAAATGAGATGAGATATATGTTGTATTAACATTGCAAATAAATATTGCATCCCTAAATTGAGACTTATTTTAAATAAGTTAATATATGAAAGATTACATCCTCTAAATCAGATGCACTATCATTATTCATTGAAATTTTATGTATGTGCCAATTATATTAAAATTAAAGTGCCCTAAATTTTAACAATTTTTTTTTATTAATTTGTAAATTTTAATAAAAGTATATGAATTGAATTTTATTTTTTTCATATAGAGGTCATAGAAGGAAACTTTCAAGCAGGAGCAAAATTTGGTTGTGGTGTAATTTCAGGCATCCTTGCATCAGCAGTCACACAACCTGCTGATGTAATCAAAACTAAGATGCAGTTATATCCAACAATGTATCCAAATGTTTCAGCTGTACTTCTCCACCTTCATGAGGTATTTACTAAAATAGTTATTACCGAATAAATTTCCATCTATTAATTACATTCATAACTAAAATGGTACAAAAATATATTTTATATTATAGAGGTATGGCTTCATGGGTTACTTTAAAGGACTTGCTCCACGAATGTTGCGCCGCACTCTTATGACAGCAATGGCATGGACAATTTATGAGCAGGTGATTGTATTTGATTTTCATTTTTGCATTGAATTAAAAATTTACTTTTAAGTTGATTTTAAGATATAAAAGTTATTTAGGTGTCAATTGGTTATTCTACTTTAGTCTAATATATTTTATTTTACAATTCTGGGCATTTTCGAGACTACCTCTAAATAAAATTAAATATATTAAAAGTGAGTGGAATAATCATTTAATACCTACATTGAATAGATTTACCTTATTATATAAAATAAATGAGTAATTTTATTTTCCAGTTTACCCGAGCTATCGGGCTCAAATAAGTCTGCTAATATTTAATGAAAAGATGTGAAGATATCTCATATTGCCTGTGAAGGGTAAAATGGTCTGCCTGTGATATCACCTCTGCTAAAGGCCCAGAGGGTGGTGAAATCATTATATACCTCTCGCTCTTTTGTGGTGTGCTATCAAAATTGAGGAAGATGATTTAACTAGAATTCACAAATGAATTCGCTGACTGAGATACTGTATTATATATAATTCTGATAAAAGTATATTATTTATTTATTTATTTATTATAAATTTGCTGGCTGATGTTGGTATTCTAAATATATTTATTTGATTTTAGTTTATTCACTTATTTTTCCTATCTCAAGTTTGCCGTCATTTGATTTATTGAAATTTTTAATTGTTTTATTCTTCTCTGTGGGTGTTTCTAAATGTGTATTACAAATACATGGTGGAATATGGTTGCATATCTTATCGAGAAAAAACATCCTAGAAGTTTTAAATTTTGTTCTATAAATACCTTAGATTCAACTAATTTTAAATATATTTTTCCAACAATTTTGAACTCTTACATAGTGGTTTTAAATTACTTTTTACTCCTTTTGCCCAAAAGCCATAGCAAACACCAAGAAACAATTGAAAATTATTTAAGTTGTCTAGGAGAGAAATATATTGGTTATCTCAAAAAATATATTCAAAAGGAAAAATGGGTACCCCTAGGACATTCTTATCTTTACGAGTTCTTAACTTGATACAGGCATACAATGTGCATCATGAGCACAAGTTTTCTAAGGTGCTGGCTGGTGCGTTCCAGTCTTCCACCCATTTTTATGTGTGCCTTGCTCAAGGGAAGAGAGGATTAGAGAATTTTGTAGAAGAGACTGAAGAGAGAGAGAGAGAGAGAGAGGAAAGGAAATAAGGACTGCAAATGAGATGAGGGATCAAAAGTGGTCAGAGTGACTACGTTTTCTAGATGCAGTGAAACTGAGGAGAGAATGTCTAACAGTACAATTTTTATTAGCAAACTCAGCCTTTCTACATATGCTTAAACTTACATACAAAGTTATGTTGCAAAAAACTGAAATCTGTAGCAGGTAACAGGCATAGATACACACATTACTCGTTTTAGTGACTACAGTTTTCTGTATTTTCTTTGGATTAGAGAAAGTATCACACAATATTTTTAATAAGAAAAATATAATACTTTTTATATTCATATTAAAATCCCTTCTCTGTCTGCTCTCACGACTTATTGCACATTAATGGACTAAACCACAATTTTATATTATATATTTTAGAAATGTAATAATATTGAGGAAGAAGAATATTATTATAATATAATATATATTATCAGAAAAGTCTAACCATGAATTCTAACACTCAAAAATTTATATGAAGTCTGTCCCTCTTCTCTTCTGGGCTGAATAAAAAATTAATAACAATTTACATATTTTTATTATAAAATTCCTTTTAAAAAGTCAAATAATTACAATAAACCTTAGCTAAAATGAAATATAAAGCAATACAAAATCTTAAAAACTTCATATCATTAAAATTTGCAAAAAAAAAAAAANCAGCAAAAAAAAAAAAAAAAAAAAAGAATTAAACTTGTATTTATTTATTTGAAAAATATCAATAACTAATAAAATATGAAGAAATATAAGTAAGATAAAACCATTTCAATCCAATCATTGAGGAAAAGTTACTTACATAGTGTTTTTTTTTTCATTCTAGATATTACCAAATTATTTATTTATTGAAGTATAAAATCATTAATTATTGTTAAAAAACTATCTACAGCATAGACTGAGCTTTTAAGTATTCCTTGTCTCTAAATTTTCTCTTTGACCCAAATATGCTAATTGCAATGAGCCAAGACTAGTAAAATTACAATAACATGTTCTTCAAAAAGTTAGCTTGTTTGATATTAATACTTATAAAGGAAAAAAATATTATATAGAGGTAGGCAGATACACTAGAGATAATTCTTTCTATTGAGAGTCTTGCTCACCTGTAGATGCTTTTTTCACTGTACTTTTCTGTAAAAACAAATATGAAATACATTTAATGTAATATAGTGCAGGTTTACTATTTATTCACTATTAGCTATTCTTTAACATTCAGTTTAATTATTCTTTCACATAAGCTACTACAATACTTAATGCCCTTGCATTACCTGACAAACAGAACCTTTGTCTCTAAACAGCTTTAAGGAAAAATGGATTAAAGGACATACTAGTAGATGTTTTTTTGGGGGGTTTAGTCAAGGTAGATCCAAAAAACAATTTTAAAAAATACACATTTTAAAATTTGCCTACAAAAAACATCTACTAATAATCTCTACAGTCAAAAACTCTCCATTTAAAGGTCATAACTCATCCTAAGATACTCAGTGGAAAAATAGATAAAAATAGCTGATGACATAAGAGCTAAGTAGAGATGTGTATGATAAATCCAAAGAGCCTATAACTTCATAAAAAAAATCAAGATAAAAGAGTCTGCAAAGAAAAGTAGGAAGAACGGTACTAGGGAACAAGGAAGGAATCATAAAAAGAAATTTGACTATTCTACAAGTTAAAACCAGAAGAAGAAAAAGGTAGTTTTTAAGTAAATTTTCTGCTAGGTTAGTTTATTAAGTAGCAATGTAGCAATTCATAATTAAAAAAGGGAATATAATTGAAAGATCGAAAGTTCTCCCCTCGGTTCAATGGCACCAACTGAGAAGGGAGACTGGATGTCTCACACACTGGACAGCTGCATGGATTAAGGAGGTTGTGCCAAAACTTAAGCTGTGGGAAGGGACTGGCAGAACAAAGGGACCTATCCAAAATAAAGGTTATCTTTTCTTTCTGAGAACCTATGTAAAATAAAAATATTTTTAAGCCATAAAAACCTTCAAAAAATGTTTATAAGGAATGAGGATAGAAGATTCAATGATCTTGTGGGTGGAAAAGGGTTTAGCTCAGCAACACAGGTGCCAGGAGCTAAGATATATTTTATGATAGGCACAGCCAACTGCAGAGAAGATAAATGCATGGGCCTAAGGGCTTTCTGGCCATAGAAGATAAAGGCAAAAGCAGCAGATGATCTGAAGGCTGCTGGATCATATGAAAAGCTAATCCTAGAGACTGTTGAGGAAAATCTTATTGAGATTAATGGTGGTAGTAGTAAAGGCATTAACTGGAAATGGGGTCAGAAGGTGTTTCAGCCAAGGACATCAGGGCCTTCATCAGCCCTGGAGAGAAGTATGAATGGAACTAATGTTAACTTAATTTTTCTTATTGTGACAGTTTGCAAATTTTTTGAATGAAATGTGGCACATATTAATGATGAAGTCTCTCTCAAATAAAAAAAAAACCTTACTCCAGAGAGCCTTGAGTACACTGAAGCTCCACATGTCTACATGAGGAGCTCTAGGCTTACCTGATTCACTGAAAGGACAGACTACACAGAGCTTTTGCAGACAGCTTTGCTTTAGGGTTTACACTCAGTTCTTAATGCAAGGCTGAAGTTTATCCTTAAGATATACAAAAGAGATGCATACGACCCCAAGGCTCAACATCCAATCAGCCTCAAAAGATATTTAAAACAATCCAATCAATCAACAGAATCCTGAATGCAGATGTATTACTCAGTTATTTGTTAAAAATAAATCTGCCAGGCTAAATTCCCGAAATTAATTTAATTCAATCAAATCCCCCTACATGGAGAGAACTTTTCTCTGTGTATGTTAAGCATGTTAAAAGTGAAAGTCATACATTTTCTGAGGCTTCACTAATCCTGATGTGGATATTTTGTTATATGTCAAATTATCATAAGTACAGGAGCAATAAACTTGGTCAAAGGCTATGTCATTGGCAGTGACAATGGGCTGGGCTTGAGGAAGTTCCTCCAGTTGCCAAAGTTTTGCTCTAGTTAAGCCTCAACTGGTTCTGGTATGCCATAAGTCTACTAATGATAAACACTTAGCAGCATTACAAGTCTGAATAGAGATAGAGTGAGAATTATTCATGACATTCTTTGAAAGTATTATAAAAGAGTAAGAACCATAAATTTCCTTTCTAACTAAAGTAATCAGTGATAAATTTTGATGAGCCTGAACAGGAAAAGGTATGCGAGAAAACTTAAGTCCTAAAATGGTGCACACTTAGAATTTGAACACATTTATTCTAAAATAAATAAAATGTGAGGTTTATAAATGGGTCAAATATGTCAACATAAGAACAGATTTAATAGTGACAGAAGATAATACAAATTTGTAAATTATTTGACTCACTAGGGATAACTGGTCGCAGAACACTGGTGTGATTAACAGCAGGAGGCCCAGGAAATGAGCATCCTACTGACTATACTTGATTTGCCCTAACTCAGCAGAATTTAAATGGAGTAATATATGATAGTTGGATTTCTTAATTTATGTTTTATTTTAGGACATTTGAAGTAAAATAGTTCATACACTAAGTAGGGGACTTAATAATTTGCAACCTATCATAAGAGAATTTATTTAAGATTTATTCTAAGCAGGAATAAATCTTATGATTCATTTAATTACAGAACTATCATTTGGAAGCAATAACTGAAGTATATGAAGTCATGAAAGAAGGTAAATACAGATATTTTCATAACTACTGACAGGCTGAATAATATGAGGTTCTTAAATAAAGGAGTGACATTTCACCCCTATCACCCTAAATCAGATCCCAAGCCTCCACTAGCATGTAAAAAAACCTCGTAAATTAAATGTATCATGTCAACAGCTTGCAAACAGATGCATTAATTTCTTATGCCTAAAATAATCCCTTATATTATTATATATTATTCCTTGTGAACAAATTTGGTAGGCTCTACCTAACTTAAAAAATCCCAGATGCTGCCAGTGGATCATACAAACCCGAGCTAACTAATCTGTATTTGGTCCAAGAACTATAGTAAATACATTGGTCATTTGACTGACTTTTATATTCTATCAAATAGCATTAACAAATACTTAAACTTATTTTAATGTTATTTAAATGCTTGTTTCATAATCCAAGCAAGTTTTTAAAATATCTTAAGCCCCAACTTGTTATAAAACTCATAGGATTTTTTTAACCACTTATTGTACTTTATTATCTGAGATCAAGCTTGCCAGGAGAAATGTATACTTCCAGGACAATTGCCTTAACATAAAAGGTATACAATTAGTAAAACATTACCATTCCTTCCATTTCCACACAAAAAATAGATTGCACTTGAGAAACTGCTTCAAAAGTATGTGCTGATAAGAATATCTGCACTGCATTGCTGAATGAGTTAATCATCTCATGAATTAATCTTCTTTCTTCTGTACCCAGCCTTAAAGCCTTAAAATTGTATAACTACATTATTATTCTAAAAATAAGATAACAGAAAGCAACTCTTATAGGAGAATATATTCATATATAAAATAACAATTTGAATTCTCAAAGAATTATTTGTTAGAAATTATGCTCACAATTTTTTTTGAAAATAATAATTTGAGGTAGATCAATTATTTAAATTGTTATTAAAGTAATTTTATGAGCAAAAACAAATACTAAGTTTGGTAAAAAAAATTAATTTTGTACATCATATAAATTCCAAATTTTTACCATTTAAAATTTTCTTTTTGCAAACTGAGTATCATTAAACTAAAATTAAAAATTTATCTTCAAGAATATTAAGGAATAATTATTTCTTATGATTCAAATAAACTCATAACTAGACAAAACCTTCAAAAAGAACTTCAATGACAAAAAATTTCAGAGAACTTAAAAAAAAAAAAAAAAATAACTTAAAAAGAGAAGCCCATAAAACAAAAATCCCTTTTAAAATAATTTAAAAAAATTCCCATGAAATAAAAATTATACATAAGAGCATGCTCAAAATGAATAAGCGGGAAGGATTAACCAAAACTTAAAAATTAAAATACAGCTATACAAAGTTTCTTTCTAAGTGCTTTAATTATTTCTCTACTTCTGTTGGTAATGACCCAGAGAGGAATCCTGGTGTGTTCTTGGGACATCCAGCTTAATTAGGAACCAGATCAGCTGGCCGGAAAAATATGTGGATCACATACCCTCACTTGAGTGACATAAACAGGTTGAGAATAAACAAGTCCATAACATGTGATTTCCTTATGGGCCTCTATGACCTATATTCTGCCAATATTCAGTTATTTATAAAGTTGTATATATTCTAAGTTTTACCATAAATATTAAGTTAATTTTATGACAATAAATACAGTTATTTATATTCGAATAAAATTATCTCTTTTTTATTTATTTTTGTTTTGTCATCTCATTTATAAGAAATATTAGTTATTTTATAATAACTAATCTTTCTTATAAATGAGACTAATCTTACATTTAATTAAATTAATAATGTTCAATATCATTACATTTAGTTATCCTTATTGTTACTTGTCTGATGCTTTCTAGTCCTATATTCTCAAATGAGAATAGTCTATCAGAGTACTTCTTTATTTTAGTGAAATAATTCCTAGTTTATAATCAATAAATTAACAATAGTATTTGGCAGCTCTACTTATAAGAGAAACACATGGTTTTGTACCTTATGATCTTGATTGTGGAAATTTATGAGGGTTTTTTGCTATAAAGACATTATTCAATATTGTGAATATTGAAGATCACTACAGATTATTGATCTGTAGTGATCTTCATAATTATTGATCATAATTTCCTTCAGTCTTTACAGTCAGAGTTATTTAAAGAATATTACAGTAGATACATCTGCTACAGGAAGCAAGAAGCAAAACAATTTGAAAACCATGATTGGCTAATATTGATAAATTACTGCTTAATATCCTATCCTCCCTTTTATCCAATTCATCCCCCCCCTTATTCTTACTTCTTTTTCCCTTTTTATATATTATATTATTCTTCTCTATCTGTTAGTTAGGACTATTCCAAACTAACAGATAGAGAAGAATTTCTTAGATCTCTCCTGTTTTAAAAACAAATTCACACTATAGATTAATTAGGCTAATCCTCCATCCTTAATGATTCTTTCAAGGGAATAATTTTTTCTACAGATTTCACAACATCTTACAATTGATGTTTTTTTCTTGTTTTTTTTTTTTTTTTTTTTCATAAAATGACATTTAAGCTACCAGAAGAAGTTGAATGTAGGTTTTATCATTTTAATTTAGTATTTAATTAGTAAATCAATTCATAGTAAATCAATTGTATTTCACACTACTTCAAACTGAATCTGTGATTTTACATTAATATCATTCTGGTTGTTCCTTTCCAATTTCATAATTTCAATTTGTAGCTACTTGAAAGATCAGCTGAAACTGCAAGCATGCTTATGTTATCTGCATCCACTAGTTTTCCTCGCTTTTAATATATTTTAGAACTTACTTGATTTTACTTGCATTGTTTTAAATTTTCTTAAATATGCCTAAATTTTAATAACCCATTTCATTATTACAGATGTTACTAATTTTAAAAAAAACTTGTTTGTATAAAATAGAATTTTGATAGTCCCCAATGATCTCCATCTGAAGCATAAGAGTATATTGGAGAAATGGAAGACCAATCTAAACCACCAAGAATATAGGATATTGCTGATGCCCTCTGTATGCAAAAGAATTATAATGCTACCAGAACCTGCTGGTGACTGCCTCGAAATAAGAGGTGACCCCCCAGAGGTGAAAAGCCAGAGATAGAGCCAGTTTTCCAGAATCACCTACATGGCAGCAATGTAGCAATTCCTTCCATAGGTGAATCTCACTTTGGCCCACTAGATACAAGGTGTTTTCAAAAATTATATTGGTTTTAGGCAGAGTGATAAAGGACCATATTAGTGGGTTTCAGCAAACATAAATCCACAAGCTACCAAATCTTTAGCCTTAAGATCATGAAGCTGACTGTGGAGGGGGGGGGGAGGCTATAATTGCATCAATAGAGCTGCTAACCAATGAATTCTTCCACAATTATTATTAAAATCACTTAAAGAAAAATGAATGTATGGGCTGGAATACAATATGCTTTAACTATACTGTATTTATCCAATATGCAGTGCATATATATATATATATATATAAATATATATATATATATATATATATATATATATA
>KZ808230.1:190703-204112 GCA_000696205.2 Oncopeltus fasciatus
TATAATTTAACATAATTAATTTAAAGAAAGTTAAAAATAATTTAAATACATACATTTCTTGAAGAGCCATCATCATCTGCAAAAAGAAAGCTTTCAATGTTTGGTGAAATTTGATGATGCAACTTATAAAAACTATCTGAAACCATTTCTATTTTTGCTTCAATAATTTCATGAGTCCATTCAATAAACCTTGAGAAAGACAAATAACTGAAAAAATTAAATTTAATCAATTCATTTTGTTAAAAAATAAAACTTTCACTTATTTTTCATGGGTGATTTAAGCAATAGTTTTCTCCTCTTTTCAACTTCTTAATAAGTAAATGCCTTTACTTATTCCCTAAAAAATTTTCAATAGTAAAATAATACTTTTATTGTTTTAATGATGAATCACATTACCCGGGCGGCAGGGTAGCTCATGTTCGGGTCTCGCAATCCTGGAGCTGCTTGTTCAAATCTGGCCATGTCCAAGCTTTCATTGATGAATAAAAGCTTGTCCTAAACCATAGATGTTTAGAATGGGATCTTCATGACCATAAGTGGCTGAAAGGGGACTAACACTTAATTTAAAAAAAAAAAGAATCACATTACATGAATGTGAAAGTAACAATGAAGGTTTTGATACTTGAGGGTCTGGTGTCTCATCAATCAGTAATAAATGTGGAGGAATTCAGAGTGTGGAAGGTTCTAAATCTGAACTGCCAAAGTTCCAGAAAAAAAAAACAGTTTCTTATATATGAAATAAATAGAAAGATGACATGAATAAAATATTAATAATAATTCATTCCTCTTTAAGCAAAAATGTCTAAGCAGACCTTTAAATTGCCATGGTGCCTTAAAGAGGCATCACATCTTGACTAGCACAACAGTAGCTCTCATGGCATGGCTGACTCTATCAACATATAAGAACTTTAATTGCTACATCATTTGGTACTTACAACTTTGAGAAATTCCTCTCTAAAGTTTGAAATCTATCTGGCATGAATTCTGTGGTGTCAGCAGCACTGAAAGTATTATGCTCATATTTTGCTTCAATTTTTTCAAGATCTCTTTTAATTTCTTTTAACCGTTTAAGAAGCTGAAAAGAAATAATTAGATTTAGAATTATAGTTAGACTATATAGTCTAAACTACCATATATAGTCTCATTCTCAAAGCCACAGCTTCATTGTCCAGCTGCTGCCAGTTAATTCCAGAAATGGCTCAGCTTGTCATGTTATGAATTCAATATGTTCTAGAGCAAAGACTATTCAACTAAGAAGCAATAAGGAACCAAAAATAAATACTCAGTGCAAAGAATTGCTTTCCTTGCTTCCTCTCAGTTTTAATATTTTATGGTATTGACAACATGCTATGAATGCCTTCAGTAATACATTTTATTTCAAAGTTTTCGTTTGACTGTTATACTAAGATAATAGAGGCCAAGCAAAACTAAGTGATCCTAAACTTTCATTCTTGCTGTTTAATTTTAAAATAATGACTCCAAGAGGAAGTTCAGATGAAGAATTTTAAATTATTTGCAAAATTAAGCTTTTATTCATTTTAAGTAGATTAATTTTCTTTGGCACCACTTAAGAAAAACATTTTTTTATTTAATTATTATTGACTAATTGCTAAAATATATAAGAATTGCAAGGGAACAGAATAAAATTAAACAGCTTGACAATGTCAGCTCCTCCGAGCATAAGACGATATATTCGTCGGCCTGGGAGATTAGACTCTGGACACTAGTGCGGGTAATTTAATAAGTTATCAGACTTGTCCCGGTAGCATAAGTGGAAAATGCACCGGCCCGGATAGCAGGAGATCCAGGTTCGAGTCCTGGCTGGGACAGTTAGATTTTTTATTCTGTTCCCTTGCACTAAAAATTGTTAAAATTTACGTGGGATTAAACACCACAAAAAAAAAATTTATATAAGAATTATTTGACACCTATTTTAAATTGCTGAAGTCTCTATGTATTAGTTGTAAAATGGCAATACACTATTTTCAAATGTATAAAAGACTGTATTGTGTAAAGATGATTAAATTCTTAAGATAAGCACCTTGTTTAGATTATATCTTTATTTTAAATTCCACTCATAACTTAAGTTGGTATGATAAATATGAATATAAGAAATTTTCAGTCTTTCAGAACTCTCGACTAAATAATTAGAGTAAAAATATTAAAACATTTGCTTACTTACATTACTAGTTGTATGATTTTCAAATTTTTTGTGCAAGACAAGAGATGTATTGTATTTTTCTTGAAAATATTTTATAAAGGAATAGCTCGAAGCAATTTTGCTATTGTAATTACTGATTCTTGAAATCAATTTATCCTTTATAGACTCATTTTCAGAGTTTTCCTTGAATTCAAGTAAGTTTTTCAAAATTTTATCAGCATTATTTTTCTAAAAAAAAGAATAATATAAATTATAAAATGCAATGATATAATATTTTTTTAAAAAGGCAAACAAAGTAGAATCAATTACAATAGGAGTAAATAGATCTCAAGAAAACATCTTCCCGCTTCTAATAATATCTCCCTGGCGTTAATGACCTAATATCTGACAGCCATTAAAAAAACATGGAGATCATCTCTAATAGAAAACTATAACCTTAAATCAGTAATTGATTTTCATTCAATAATAAAAATCATTAGGTGGATATATATAATCATGCACTGATGGCCCCTAAATTTATCTCTCATTCTATCACTCTGGGATTTAATGATTAAGGCTGATTTGAATCAGATTACTGAGTGAGCTGGAAAACAGTATTTGATAAGACTAAGTCAATTGTAATAGGCCTTTACTCAATAATCTTCCAAACTTCTAAATAAAGTCCTGTTCTGTTCAGCTTATTCCTGCTGCCAAGAACCTCGGCCTTGTCACCTAACAAACCCTGTCCCTGGAAATCTCTTTAAATATCCATTGTTCCATCTCCACTTTCAAATTTTTCAATTATTCTCGCCACTTCCTCCCTCCTTTGACCCATCAGCTTTTAGTTTCTTCTTTTGCCTTTTCTTACTTTGATTTGGTGTATGAGAGTTCTCTGGGGAGCAAGAAGAATCGTCTTAGGTTCATGAACAGTTTTCTAAGATTTGTCCTCGATATTCCTAGAGATGCACATACATCCCACAGGTATGCTGGTTTAAAGTGGCTCTTCTTTTTCTTCTGACTCAGACATTTCTTAGTTATTTTCATTACCACTCTGCTTGTATAAATAATTTACTGGTTCATTTCCAGTCACTGTCCATCTTAAAACTTTGAACTTGTTCAATTATATTATTCTGTCTATTGTCATAGTACCTCTTTACATCCCTCGACTTGAAATACCTCAATCTTCGACCACTCCTTTATAGTCCATGCCTTCTCCTTTTAATGATTGATTTAAAATGATTTGGCCAACACCTAATTTCCTTTAGTAGTATAGTTGAGTAGTTTAAAAATAAGTACTTAATAATAATAATTATTAACTGAGACAATAATTTTAAATCAAAATATATTAGATACAACTTACAATCATTGATAAATGCAGTTAGTTATATTTGAGAATCTAAAGAGGAGAATAATGGATGATGTAAAATTATATTATCTATATTAAAATGGGCCTTACATAGAAGTTAAAATATCTATCTTTTTAAAATAATAGTTCCTCACAAATGTTTTAAAGTTATTCCACTTAAGTATTATGTGTTGTTTATTAGTTACTTGTTTAACTAATTTATTAGTTATTATTGCTACTGGTTTATTATTAGTTCCAGGTCTCTTTGTGAATATACTTGTTTTTCATTAGTTAAAAAGAACAAAAAACATTTTCCCATTTAGACATATTTCATTATTTCACAAATTATAATAATAAAAAAATTATTATTCAATAAAGCTGTTTATATAAAATTTAGTTTTAAAATATAGCTAAATTAATAAATGTGTTAAATAAAAGAAATATTAACAACTCTAAAACTATCAGAATATGAAATCTCCTCAATTTTATCTAAACAGATAAATTTTGAAAGAAGAAAGATTTTTTTAATTTAATTTGGACAGTAAAATGTTAAAAATTCAGATCCTTAGAAGTGACTTCTTCCAATACTAAACACTTCCCAGCAGATTTTTAGGAAGTTAGTTCTATTTTAATGCCTCAAATTAATCAATAGAAAATTATGGGTTTAAAATTTTTTTTTTTTGCTAAAATCTTTATAATGGCATTTATATTTTGTTTAATCATTTTTTAACTTACAAAATAACAATTATAATAGTCAATTAATGAAAGCACTTACAATACTAACTGATTGTGAAATAATCTCTGATTT
Source organism: Oncopeltus fasciatus (assembly GCA_000696205.2). Lineage (NCBI taxonomy): Eukaryota > Metazoa > Arthropoda > Insecta > Hemiptera > Lygaeidae > Oncopeltus > Oncopeltus fasciatus. The sequence continues at coordinate 194,997 of KZ808230.1, forward strand.
ATTCTTCAATTCTTTCTGAACTTGATTTAAATGAATATTTACTAGGCAGTATTTGGTGTTGTACTCATTAATATTATTTTTGCAGTTTTCAATAGCCATCTTCTCTGAATTCTGGAAAAAAAATACAATCTTATTGAACACTTTTGCATCTCATAGGAAATAAGTAGAAGACAAGGTAGAGATCGGAAGAATGCTAGAAATAACCAGGAACACATAGTGTTATGGACTATGGGTCAATAATAACTAATAACACAGATAAATTGAAGTAAATTTATTGTAATTAATAAGTACACCTACAATTACAGATAATAATTGGACCTATTGTCCTTACTGACTAATAAATAAATAGAAAAGATAAATTACTTACAGCTAATTAACAAATATATACAAATGAATTGAATGTGCTTCTTTAGAGGCCTCAGAACACTTTTTAAATTGTCTGCTCTTATTAATTATCGTCACTCAACATTTGACTGTTACCAGTACTGCAAAGGCTATGACCAGGCCGACACTTAGAGACACGAGATCTGACATGGAATCTGACACTGACTCATGGGCCACTGGTGAGCTGCTTTTATAACTTCATGAAAGGGGTGAGGCAGGCTTAGAAGAATCTAATAGCTATTTCTGCCTAACCCTAATTTCCTCTTCTGAAGTAAGGAAGCTGGTGATATCCTTCAATTGACCCCTTCCCGAACAGGTCTGGTCCTCTCATTACATGTTTTCTCAGTCTTTAACAATAGGATATAGGATAACACTTATAACTAAGACAACTTGCTATAAGAGACGATATCACTGAACCATAAACACAGGCATAAATTTTTGTTGTTTTAACTAACATTTCTTGAAACATTATCATAAAAATATGCTCTCATTACATCAATTTATAAACGCATACTTATTTACTATACAGCACTACAGCCTGGGGAGGGCCTTGGCCTCTTACTTATAAACTCATATCTAAACATTATAAGACTTGGATGTGAATAATAATAATTCAGAATAACTCTATCTATTTTTCCATTAAAACACAGCAATAAACTTCCAAATCGCATTCAAAAATATCTCAAATATTTGTAACAATCTGTTACTGCCCTTAACTATATTGCATAACATCCATTAAAGTGTAATTTAGAAAGCACTTGGTAAGTTTAAATATTCACACCAGAGAGACATATCTTGGCACAAGTGTTTTCAAATCAGAATGCATGAAAACTAACAAATTCTTTCTTTACATTCCCTTCCTTCAACTTATATGTTTATTGCATAGATTATTCATTCATTTTCAAACAATATGACTCATTATCATTCTAATATCATTTCTATGTAGTTGTTAATGTATTAATAGTAATGTATCATTCACCATAGTGTGTAAACTTACATTTTTTTCCAGCCCATTCTTTTTGCTCCCTGAACCTAATAATAAGTACATCGACTTATTGATTTAACAATTAGAATGATAATACAGTCTAAAACTTTGTTCGATGAATTATTATTGAAACTAATAAATTAAAAGGATAAAAAACCCAAAATAATAATGATAATAATATTTAATAATTGTAAGTAATACATAATAAGGCTACATAAAAAAAAATATAAAACATTTGGACAGATAAAAAATTAAAGAACTCAATATCAAAGTCAATATATTTATTTCATTAAGACCAGCTGGGCATAATTTACATTATAAATCCATTGCATTTTAACACTTTGTTTTCCAGGCATCATAAGTAAATTGAAAACTATAATTTTTAATGCAATATCTGGCTGCCTCCAATTTTAAGGATTTCTAATATTATTTAGGCAGGTGATCTTTGACTCCATTTTCTATAAAATCATAAGAAATTGTTCTTTTTAAAATTAATTTTAAAAAATTGTAACTTATTAGCAAATCTCTTATGAGGAAATTTCATGCCTATACATGTTGTTACTATAACGCACCTATTGAAACCTTTCTATGGATACTACATGTGATATATCTATATATAATTTGTTTTTATTTAAATGGCCAAATTGAATAATCATCAACATCTACATTGGTATTTGTGTTATAAAAAATATAAAAATATAATTTGTGTGAAGTTTAATGTTATAACCTTAATGTTCTGTAAAATTTTTACAAGAGGCAAATAAAGGGGTCATGCACCTCTCCCCTCCTGGTTGGACCAGCCTTAGCAGCAATATCTTTCCTAGTCATGTCTCTTATTTATATTTATCTTTATTGAAATACCTGATATCTGCTTAGTTTACTCAGCTTCTCTGTCACAGATTTTAATTTTTTTGTTTTAATAGCTGAAAATTATTATTTAGGTTACAAACAAAAACGTAAAAGAACAACAAAAGCTTACATTAAGCTGATGCTTTTTCTCACAGTTCTCTAAAACATCTTTCAGCTTAATTTTTTCTTGTTCCGTTTCAAAAACTTTAAACTCAGCCTCCTTTATTAGTTTATTCAAGTCAGTTATTTCTTTATTTAATGTTAGTAATTGATTTCTTAAATCTTTCAAATCAAAAGCAAATCCCTAAAAAATAAATAAATAAATAAATAAAAATAAAATAAATGGNTGGGTATGGAATGGACACTACTGAAAGCGAATTGTATTCAAATTTACGCAGAGGTACAGCCGGCGCCGAGGTCTACCGACGCCATAACAAGAATATTGCTGGGGAATCCTATAATTCTCCTACTATCTCCTCCAGCTGGGCTCGCTTGTCGTAATTTACGGTAGAGGAACGCCATCCTCTGGCCCACTAACGGTCGTCAATGTGTCCTGAAGTGAATGGTATAGGGAATATGCGCTGTTCGAAGAGTCATCATAGGTAGGCAGAAGGATATCATTCCCACTTTACTATATGTATACCTGAGTCGACTGTCACCTTTTGTATATGCTGGTTGGAGCATGTACTTTAGATTAGCAATATATAATGTATACACATGCTTGTATATGCAGGTTGGATATACTCAACTTTTCAATATCTAATTTTTAGTGCAAGGGAACAGAATAAAAAATCTAACTGTCCCAGCCAGGACTCGAACCTTAGGTTCTAGTCCTGGCTGGGACAGTTAGATTTTTTATTCTGTTCCCTTGCACTAAAAATTATATATTAAATATACATTTAATTTTAATTATGAAGATTTACAGGACAGTGGAGGTATTAAACTTGATTAAAAACTATACAATTTGCCAAAATATAACTAAAAATTTAAATTCAATAATAATAAGAAAATGGAATAGCCTATTTTTCTCAATGTTTTATGTTAAAAGACCACCATTCTTGGTAGCAAAATAAAAATATTCTAAATAACCTAGGAATATTAGAAATAAATGTTCGTCCACTAATTAAACTTGATGACAGCCTTATTATAAATAAAACTCTGCTTAATTATAACAAATTATTAATGATCGTTAATAAATAAAACAAGATACAAGATATAAAATAAGATTTAATACTCAAACATAAACTCAGTATACTCATATCATGACTCAGTCTAACTCACAAAGTACAAAATGGCGAGAAACATACTTAAAAAAATTTAGAATTACGATATAAAAAATGGTTAATTTAAATGATTAAAGTTTTTGTTCAATAAAAACTTTGTTTAATAATAACAAATATCCCGATATAAAAAGAAAGATGATTTAAAGAAAAATTCTTCAAAATGTACAATTGCTATGCTATAATAGCCAACATTTAACGATAGGTATTAGCAACAAAATGAATAAATAAATGCACAAAATATAGTTTTTACTATTATAATGATAAAAAAGTATGTATATATGTATATGTATGTATATATTTAGGACAACTTGAACTATAATAGTGAGAAACATTTAAAATAATTATATACTTCCATAGGTGTTTCAGCTCTGGTGATGATCTTAAAAGCACTAAAGTTAATTTAAAAAAATGTATTACAATGAACTAGATGATATAGTCTATACACTATTTATAAGTTGTAAGGCAAAATTGAGCCATTAAAAATTGGGGTTTTCCAGCCCCCTTAAATTTTTATAGACTGTACTTTCTTATTTTTATAATTCAATTTGATTTTAATTGATTAAATTTGCTCATTGACAAACCCTTGTTTTGCCAAAAATAAAAATGGCAATTACCAATTATTATAGGAAAATAATGGCCTTGCCATGGGTAATTGTGTAGCTTTCTACTTTTCCAATGTAGCCCTCAATGGTCTAGGTTCTTTCCTACACTTTTCTCCCTAATGTTACATTATAGTAACAAAAAATATTTTGATGACCAGTTCCTTATCCTAAACTCAAAGAAAATTCCCGATATCCTTCAAGCATTAAACTCTTACCAGCCCCACTTGAAAATCACTTCATTTCAATCAATAAACTTCCATTCCTCGACCCATTCTAAATTTTAAAATCTGAAAATCCCACTGTTAACAGCTCCCAATCTATGATAATCATTGATAGAGCATCCAAAACCTCTATCTCCTTCCACCTCATTCCGACTTACCACTGTCTTCTATTCATCTCATGTCTCACTGAAAATTTAAATAAATCTCTCAAATCCAAAATAGCCTCAACTCAGACTTGGCCTGTTTATCGCTAACAATTGTTTTTCTAATGAACACATTTTATTCTTTAATAATGTGTTTCATTGATAGGAGAATCCTGCTTTTTGTGAATACATGTTTTAATTTGAGTTCTATTAGGTAGGCATGAGTTGACATAAAATAAAATAAGTGTTTAGTGTTAAATTCCATAATAAATTTATAGAAGAGTTTTATGGTGATTCTGAAAGATATTATTTTGTTGTCCAATAGGGATTTAACGATCGTGAGATGTAACCAAAATAAAAAATAAATGATACAATATTAGAAATTACAAGAAGAAAACTACCTGATGAAGATCTTCTTCTAAATATTGAATATAGCCTTCTAAACCATAAGCTGAGCATTGCTTTTTAGAAATTATATTTTCATTATTCATAATATCATTTTCAATTGCTTTAATCTGGGAAAATAACTGTTGAAGAACTTTTTCTTCTGAGTAGCTAAGCAACCTGTGAAATTAGTGTTACTATTTACTACTTACATTGAATAAAAAAATGTATAAAATTAGAAAAAACAGACATCATTAATTTCAAATGGAGAGTTTTTGACCATAGATTTTATTAATAGTTGTTTATTGTTGGGGTTCGGTCAAGGTTGATCCAAAAAATACAATTTAAAAAGCACATAGTTTTTAAATTGTTTTTTTTATTTTATCAACCTTGACTGAACCACAACAAAAAACATCTACTAAGAATTCATAAATATATTTTAAACATTAAAGTAAATCTAAGATTCAACATTAACCAAGTTTAGTATAATAAAAAAAATGCCCTTCAGAACAAGAAAAAATAGTTGTTGGGGAAATAATTATTGTAAGCCTTTAGTAGGTCATATTTTGGAATATGTAATGTTCCATACTCCTCCAGTCAGTCAGTCATGTAATTATATATATTACATGAATTANAAACCCTATGTTCAAAGATACTAAGTGTAGGTGTTATAGCTACTCTAAACTTTTATTCTTTAAGTTAATCATTTTGAAGTGACTGGATGAAACTCATATGAAATCAGGTACCATACTGGCACAGATAGAACCTGAATGCAAAATTGTATATATATATCCTTCAAAACTGATACATCAAAAGTTGCTTTTGTAATGTAGTCCTGTAGTCTACATTCATGTAATACATGATTAAATGTCTGATCTTGTGTAAATCACATGTATAGAAAGGAGTGTATCATAATTAAAATTTTTGTATTGATAAATATAGATTGCTCTGTTTCCAGTGATACATTGTGTGTATAATAATCAGTATATGTGGTTTTTCCGGTTACATAATTATTTTTGTTGAGTATAAGGTCTTGTCTTTAGATAGGCGTCCTACCAAAGCTGTCATTGCTCTTATTCTTGTGAATATAATTAATGTTTTAAATGATATTAAAAAGGTTGATACGTAATACAGGAAGAAAAAATCTTTTTAGAAAAAAGTTTTTACTGCCCTGACAACTAAGTCAGGTCAACTAACATTTTTGAGTATGTTAGAATGCCGTATTATCCAGGTTAATAAAATACCAGATTTCAATGCTATATGATGTAATGGGTAATATAGAGCCTTTGTACAAATTTCAAGAGGTTATACGTGGTTTTATCACTAGAACTATGAAAAGTTACTTCAGTGAATAAATAGTTATTACTCTAATCACCAGAGACTGCTTTAGTGTTTTATTGAGTTTAGTTTATGTTATTAAGGATTTTAATTTCTTGCATTTTAGCTAGTGCTTTTTACACTGACAAAGAAAGATCCAGCTCCTACAATTGAAAATGCCCAATCAGAAACTTCATCACACCTTATTTTTGTATTTCCAAACTTCTAAATAAAGTCCTGTTCTGTTCAGCTTATTCCTGCTGCCAAGAACCTCGGCCTTGTCACCTAACAAACCCTGTCCCTGGAAATCTCTTTAAATATCCATTGTTCCATCTCCACTTTCAAATTTTTCAATTATTCTCGCCACTTCCTCCCTCCTTTGACCCATCAGCTTTNATCTTATTTGTACTGTATTTAAATAGAAAATTTTAGAATGCAAATGCATAATGAAATAACAATAGAAGAAGACAGATTTAAATTTTTCCTTTGTAATGTAGCATAGGTAGACATGTACTGTAAAAATGGAGGATACATAACTTTTATATAAGATAAATTATTTTATTATTGTCTTATTAAGAGGGAGTTTATCTTATATAAAACTCTCATATAGATGGCAATAGTTGACTCTTAGATTAGATTAGCAACTATAGGGATTTGGGCATTGAAAAAAAATCTAGATAATGAGAAGAATTCATAAATTTTTATTAACATTTCCAAAGCAAGAAGTGGCAAAACTACTCAATGCTCCTAATTTACAGTAATGATTCCAACTTTGTACGGTCATAATTTATTTCATAACTACAGACAACAAAAGTAGAATGGACATAAATGACAAAAATATTTTATTAACTTACAAAACTTTGTTACTCTGAATTCCTGAGATAGTTTTATTTATTTTATCTCCATATTCCTGAATCCTGTTATTTATTTTTTCTATTTCATTAGTTTTTTTAGAAAATTCCACTTGAAGCATTGATATTTCTTTAAATACTTTTAGTGAACTGTTAGTCGCATCAATGTAACCCCCAAATATATCTTGCTTCCCAGAAACCTTAAATAAGAGACCATCAATAAGCTTTTATTCAGTATATGCCACTTTTATATATATTAAAAAGTTTAATTTTAAATAAATAAAAAATTGAAAATGAGAAAAAATTAAAAAAAATGTTCAAATGCTTAATAAAAAAAAAAAAAAAACTCTCTCTCTCTCTCTCCCCATTGGCCTATTTACCCTGATAAAGCCTGAAATTCAGGCCGAAACGTCGGCTAAAATAAAAACTTTTTGGTTGAAAATTAGTTTTTAATTCTTCAACTACCAAGACCAATTTCCTGCCAATCCTCTCTTCATAAAACTTGATGGTCAACAAATTTACCTCCAAAAAAAGAGTAATAGGAAAGTTTTGCAATTTGAGAGATGAAATTACATGAGGATAAGAAAGTTCCTCTATGGGCAGACCTATCCCTGCCTCCACATAAGCTGAATGAGTTCCTGGGTAAAACTCTGGATGAAGAGAGAACTACCCTCCAAATTTTACTAAAATTCATTCGGTGTTTTGAAGTTAAGACAGAGAATGATATCAACAGTTTTTTGAAGAGTATGTAAAATAAAAATTATGGATGAGATACAGACAAAAGCTAAAAGGTGATGAATTAAAAGGAATTTGATGAAGGAAATAAAATTGAAAAAACTTCTTCAAAGTGTGTTTACAATAATTTTTTTTCAATTTATTTATTTGGTTGTTACATTCTGTAAGTAAGTTTATATAATGTTGTTCAATGGTTGTGAGTGGCATTGACATGATGGAGAGAACGGCCACTGCCGCAACTGGCACTTTGCACAATTTTTTTTAGATAATTGATTTCAGATGAACTCTCACTCTTAGTAATGAAGTGATGCTATAAATAGAAAACAGTCTTTGGATAGGTAGGATTTCAATATTGAATTTTGATCAGATATTAAGAATCTCACACTTAGTAGATCAAATTTTTTTTATGAAAACTAACCTTTATGATGAAATTGTGTCAGAAATTGAGTTATAATGCGTCAAAGAAAATAATTTAACCTCAAGATCATAGAAAATCATTCTAAAAAATCTTTTTAAAACTTTGTAATTCTCAATAATAAATTTTATTTTAAAAAATAAGATTATAACTGCTACATTTTAATTTAATTATCAAATGAAGATAATTAGATAGCCTTCATGTATTTGAAGCTGAACTTGAAGATATAAGAGAAAAACTAAAATAACAAGTAAGGTAGATCTCAATGCAACATAAAAAAAATGCACAAACCCTATGTTCAAAGATACTAAGTGTAGGTGTTATAGCTACTCTAAACTTTTATTCTTTAAGTTAATCATTTTGAAGTGACTGGATGAAACTCATATGAAATCAGGTACCATACTGGCACAGATAGAACCTGAATGCAAAATTGGTTCAGAGGTTTTCTTTCTCAAAAAATAAGTACTTTGTACAGATTTTTTTTTTAAATTATTTTAATAAGTCTAAAAATGTAAAATTCAAAGTTAAAGAGGGGAGGGAGGTCTATCCTTTTTCTGGTCAATTAGTATAGTTCAGTTTAAAGTTAAACAAATTAAGTCATTTACCTTATCTCCTTGAATTGTGACACAAGTAAAACCAGAATATTTAGCTACAGATACTGCTATGTCCAAATCTCTACAGATCATTACACCACCAAACAGAAACTGCATAACATCTTTCATATCTGCTGAGTACTCCAGATAATTCAATAAAGGCTTAGCACCCTAAAAGATAAATTTAGAATATTATAGGAAAAGAATAAGTTTCTTCATTCCTGATTAATTTTATATCAAAATAGAACAACAAAATACTTAGTCATTTTATTTTAAATAATCAAATACACAAAAAATAACTCATTTTTAAATAAAATAAAACCTCACAATTTGTACACACTCATATATATATAT
>KZ808231.1:11789-25458 GCA_000696205.2 Oncopeltus fasciatus
CAATAACCGGGGGTCTTACACGTCATTATATATTTATAATAAATTAAGAAGAGTCATTTAAACAGCTTGACATTTTTTTACAAAATAAATGTTTTGAAATTGAATTAATCTTATGACCTATTTTTTTTAATGAATAACTATTAATTAATATTATTACACGAATAATAACTAAGATTTAATGGCTATTCTACTGGGTCTTTCCGCCCCTCTTCGCCGATTTTTGCCAAAATATATTAATTCAGTACTTTGGGAAGAGGTAGCTGAAAAAATAAATTTGATTAACATATTGTTAAAGACTGAGGAAACAGGTAATGAGAGGACCAGACCCGTACGGGGAAGGGGTCAATTGAAGGTGGCCACCTGCTTCCTTTTGACTCCACTAGACTTAGAAGAGGAAATCACATTTTCTCAGAAATACCTTCCACATAGATTCATCTAGGCCTGCATTGGCCATTCCATACAGTAAGTGAGGACAATTTAGCAAGTTGTTCTGAAGTCTCTTTGTTAATAAGCAATTGTAATTTATTTGTACATAATTGTTAATTAATTTGAGAGTGGTCCATCACCTTCTCTCCCCATGTGATTGTCATTGAATGCCATTTTTACTATTCATTGTAATCAAATTACAAAATGTTTTTATTTTTAACAGAATAGGATAAGTAAAAAAAGGTTTAAAAAATTGTTAATTAGCTGTAAGTAATTTATCGCTTCTTTTTTAATAAGGGCATAATACTTTTTCTTAGTTATTAAGGGCATTTAATTAGTGTTATTATTAATTAGCAGGTATATTAATTTGTTCCAAATAAATTAACTATAATTTATTTTTGTATTTGAATTTTTATTGACCCATATCCCATAACAATATTTATAGGGGTGAGGGGACTCTTCTGGACCGTTAAGTAACACCTTATTTTCGTTTTTCGTCACTTTAAAAAAAAATGAAGGATTTCAATTTGAACTTTCTCTAAACTCTCCTTCAACCAGACTCATTTTCAGTCATTAACGAATCCTGTAAGCCGAAACTTAGAATTTGGTTCTTCTATACACACACACACACACACAATATTTATTATATGAGTGTGTTTGGGGGGGGGGGTGCTCTCACCTGTGTATATATTTAATCCACGTGTGTATAATTACGGCTCGAAGCAGACCTTACTTTTAGCTTTCCTAATTTGTGCAGGTAAAAATCTTAATTTATTAATTTTTTTTTTATAAACTCGCGCTTTAATGTCAACGTGAGCTGATAAGTTAATTACCTTGGGAGAAATCTGCAAAAAGTGGTGTGAGATATTTTTCATATCGGATCTTTAATGAACCAATGAGGAAATGTACTCAGTGTTTATTTATTTACTTATTCATTAATTAATACTTTTTGACAGATATTTCATTCAATTATTTTATTATCTTTCAATTTTACCTAGATTACAAACCATGATTTTAAATTAGTCGTACTTTTTTATCAGTTATATTTTGGGGAATCATTTATCAGTATTAAATTCATACAATAACCTCTTTTTAATTTCTTTCTTGCACTCAATTTTTTTTACCCTCAGCGATAACATGACAAATCATTGGGAAGTTCTAAAACTGGGACAAAGACAGATAAAACCCCGTCCGATTGGATCTAGATATTTCATATGCACCCTATTTTGAAATTTATTGGAGGCGAATTTTGAAAAAAAAAAAGGAAGAAAAAAATAATAGATTTAAGAAGAATTATAAATAATATTACTTCCCACACAGTAAATATATTCATTTGTAAAGCGCCATAGAATAAGAGCATTCGTTTGTCTCATCATAAACATATGTAATATCTCATCATTTGCATCATCATGCATACTTGTTGCATGACATTTGGACACACCGGACCTCCACTGTAAATATATTATATCTTTATTTTACTATTTTATTGTATCTATTTCATATATTTTACTTTCCCTTGTTATTAATAAATTCAACAGCTTGAATGAGGATTGTCAAACTTTGAAGATGTGAACAGTTACCATTTTCTTTGAAGATGTCCAATCCACACAGACACCTTAAGATGGAACTATACGTTCCGAAGGCGTTCAGCTTCTGTAAAGAGTTAAATTACATTCTAGAACGAAGTTAATTTGTCTATTTAAATCATTGATTCGAATAAATTCTTTATAATTAATAGAATATATTATATAATAGAAATAGTAAAGTTAATTTTCGTTTCCTTTAAATAGAAATTGATCACGAGACTGATAAAAATGTCCTTTATTGTATTTATTGCTTCAGGAAAACCATTACTCCCATTCTAACCATTTTCCTTGTTCACTATTATTAATTTGAGAAGACATTCCTTAAGGAAATCTAGCTATCCATGTTGGTACTAAGATGCCTGTTGAATCATTTCAACAGATCTACCACATTGTATAATCTGAAAATATAGTTAGTTTATATATAGATATATATTTGTCTCAACGCGCTCTAGCGTCCGCAATTTTTTAAAATTCTTGTTTCTTTTTGCAAACTATTGGATAAGTTTATTAAAGACTATTATCGTTCTTCAGGTCTTCAGGTGGGATTTTTAGAAATACCAAATTGAAAAACCGTTATTAAAAATATATTGTGAAATGTGTAAAACACAATGTTGTTTATTATAAGTTTATTGCATATGTTTATTACATTATTGTTCTAAAATTTTTATTTAACATTTTATTTTATTTTAGAAAAAAAATAAGTTGTATCTTAAGAAAAATATTTAAGAATATGCCTCCTTCTGATTTAAACATAAAAACCATTTGATTTTTATTGTATTCCTTGAAAGTTTTAATTTTTGGTTAAAATCAGAAGAAGGGAAATTTAGAGGTAGGCCAAAAAATCTGTTTAGTTGAGGGTCACTGACTTTTTAATTTCAGTGTTACATAATGAATTACGTTGAACTGAAAATATATTAGAGAGCTAAGGAAACATTTTAGTCGACAATCTGATTTCATACTAACATAATGTGATTTTACTTAATTACAGAAAATACATTACAATTATTAATTATATTATAATATTCTATTTTCGTTTTGTTTAAATAACAATTGCCCCCGGAAGTATTTTCTGCTTAAGTTGGAGATAATTTAAAAGTGTGGGGAAAAATAAGGAAGGGAGGGTAACGAATGTGTTACCTTGATTACAAAAGTTAAGAGTTATCCAAGTGAAGAAGCAGCTGTCAACCGCAATCAGGATCAGGCAACTGAAGAGGTGCTCTCCACGAGCTAGTGAGTAATGAACTCTCGTCTGCGTTATCTCTTAAATTCCCAATGTACACAATCTTATCAATATTTACACTACGGGCAAAGCTGAAGTTCAATCGCGAGTGCTCTTTCACTCCGACTGTTGCCTTGCATATAAATTCAAGAGGTTCTGCTTAGTTGTGATTTTGTTTAAATTATGACTTTTCTGACGTCAAAGCGAATCAAAATGGGTTTGACATAACTGTGGTTTATATATATANAAGAGGAAATGAGTATGCAGAATTGTAAATCATGGGCGTAGAGGAGAGAATGCAGGAACGGTGCTCATTAATAGCTGGGAGATCGCCAGCGCTTCCAGAAAAGAATCATGGATGAATTATAGCCCTGGGGATGTTCTCATGAAAGTTAGACGAGATAGATTGCTTAATCACTTGCTTAAAGTAAAATATTCAGTTGTCATACTAAAAGTTTGGGGGAAAAAATTAAAAAAAAAGAAAAAAGAAAAAGAGGTCTAAAATCAGACGAAAATTAGAGAAGTAAGAATCTGCTCAGATTCTGAACAATCTCCAATAGTTTTGTCATACATGGATATTTTTTCTTATTATCATTTCTTATATAACAAGATCATGTAAGGGTAAATGACACAATATAAGACGTCAATGACATTATTGTCAGGCAGATATTAATATATTTTAAATATTACCTCTACTATTTATTCTTTAAAAATATAATCATAAATAGGTCGTTAATTTCTGATAACATTTATGGTTTGCACTAATCCGTCATTAATGTCAAATTTTTAACACTCAGCCGTAATACTTTAAATTATTCCACAGTTCATGTTAATATATAAATATTTATGAAATACTATACGTTAAATATATATATGCCCCCAGCTTCATCGGCCAATCACAGAGCGATTCATTCAACAAGACTCCCCAACAAGGCGTTGGTACAATAGTAAAATTTTGTAAAACTGTTTATATTGGTGATTGCACTAAATAACAATTGTTTTTAATAATAAACCTAGAGTACTTCTTCTTAGTCTACTAATTATAAAATTATTAATAAATGAATCATTTTAATTCATTTGGAGGAAAAAATAAAAACGAAAAAATATTATGGAATATAAAAATATAAGAATGGAAGATATATACAAGCTGGATGTTTTATTCACTTAATGTAACTGTTGTTTATTTGCTAGTTTTAACAGATTTCTATATATAAGGTTTTTAGGCCAAAGATAAAATTAAATTTAAATGAAAGGGGCCTTTTATTTTGCAATTTAAAATTATTTTCAGTATTTAGGCATAACAATGCTAATATAAAAATATAAAAATATTGCCAACACTCGAGTTAATTTATTCTTGGCTTGCTTACTGACTCAAGATTTCGAAGCTGAGACGGATTCTACAGAAAGTTTACTTTGAAGAGAATTTTATTAAAAAGAAAGCTAATCGGAGCTATTAGTCTTCACAGCAGAATGTGTATTTTTCACACCAGTTTCAAGTTGAAAGTTCTGGGATGATGGGACGGTTTTAATGATTGGAGTGGACGTATTTTAGCCCCGTGCAAGTTGTGAATCGTAGTAATTAGTAAGTAATTTAGGCCTGCATAATAAAACTCAGAGTCGACCAACACCTCCCTATTACATATAATTTCTTAGTCCTCGATGGATTACATTTAGCTTTAGTCTAAATCGTCACTTGTGGCTTTTTTTTTAAAGCTGATTTCCTGAGGGTTAATTAAGCCATTTGTCGGTACCATGAAAAATTTTAAGAGATCTGCATCGGATCCTACACTGGAAAACAAAAAGTGGAATTTGTACATATTGTTCACGTAGGCTTCCACAGTCATCAGATGTATGTAAAGTTTTTTCCGGGTTGGACCGTGTAAAGTTTTTGATGGTTGCCGAGCTTTCGCACATCCTGTGATGGCTTCTTCAGGGCTGAATAGAGAATCTTGTACATATTGTTACGAACGCACAGCAGAGGGGATGCTCTGTACCACCACAGATATATAGAACCTTCTAGGCCTCCACTCGAGACCCTGCATAAGTAGCCCGCCCGCGCCGCTTAGTTACCGCTAAGTGATAAATTAATTCTGACAGTTCAGTGATAAATCGATTGTGGTGATAATTCTTAGTGCTTCAGTGATAAGGACTTACTGTTTATAATTGTAAAGTGGGTGTCAGTAATAGTTGTTATCTTTCATTGTATAGTAGATATAAGGGCATAAGTAAAATATTGTTACTAGTCGTAAGAGTTTGTATTTATTAACAAATTAAAGATATGTTTTTTTTGTTTTTTGTTTTTTTGTAAAAGTACTTATTTATTTCAACCTTCGCCCGTAACAGTAATTTGTCTTTATGTGCTCTGGAGTAATCAGTTTTAAAAATAATGAATCTCCAGGAATCCTGATTTAAAGGACTCAGAGAAACCCCTGAAAAAGCCATAGGGGAACTAGTGATATCCAAGATATCCACCGGGTACGAAAACCATCAATAATGGCTTCCTATCTGGTACATCTCCTCTGTCGAGCTAACCTGGCAATAATCTCCGGTCTTCGTCTATTCCTGCAGAGAACCAAATCATGTTCCACAGTAATTCAATGCCTACTTGGAGCTATTTCACTGATTAAGATTGTGGTCAGGTTCTTGGGCGGTGAACAGCTAGGTTATTTATCCTAAGTGATTTTAGTTGGGGTTCGGTCAAGGTAGATCCAAAAAAAAAAAACAAATTTAAAAAATGTATTTTTTAATAAAGGATTATCTGCCAACGTTTCGGCTTACATTGTAAGCCATCTTCAGGGCTGTAGAAATACAATATCATGAGAATACAATAATAATTGATATGAGTATAATAGAGAATTATAATATACTGTGATATCAAGAGTATGAATGTAGAAAGCTATGTAAGACAATTTACAATTTATGAAAAACAATTTGAAAAAGAACCAATTTGAAAAAACATGCAAACAAACAACTTATTGACAAGAAAAAAAAATTGAAATATCATTAAAGTATTAATTTGCCGCACCTACCTATTATGAAGATGAGAGAGTACGTCCTGTCCCTAAGTTCACATTTCCATGACTGAACTAAATAAATTTTAAAAGGAAAGTTTGTTGACCGTAGATGTTTATTGCGATTAATGTTATTTCACTGATGTTAATAATAATGCCACGTTTTTCCGTATCCTACGGGTCGATAACTTAATCAAAAGTTATCCTAGCCTATTGCATAAATGAATTGATCAATAACCGGGGGTCTTACACGTCCTTTACCACTCCTATCGTGGGTAGGATACTATCCTGTCTTTTGATGGGTACTTGAACCTTCTTCCTCATCCGACACCATGTTATGCTTTGAAGGCATATCGGGACCCAAGAAAAAGCATTCTGCATCATCTGATAATCTCTACCCCATCCACAGGGAAATCCCCACCTGGGACAATCAATCATCTGAATATGACAATGATTTCTGCCCGACTTGGTAAGTGTGTGGTACAGGGCCGAGGCGGGTGGAACACCCTTGGCCAGGGCAGGCAAATGCAAATGAAGGGCTACATTCCGTCACGACCGTGCACCGCCTGACCGTTTTGTCTCGCGCCGAGATCCCTATCCCACTCGGGCAGATACGGGCTCCCAGCCGCCGCCCCCAGCTTCATCGGCCAATCACAGAGCGATTCATTCAACAAGACTCCCCAACAAGGCGTTGGTACAATAGTAAAATTTTGTAAATTATTCTCTGTTCTTCTTAAATTCTAGTTTGAAGAAAGCAGGAAATACAATTAGTTCAAAAATTAATAGTTTCTTGATGAAAGGCGAAAGGCAAAAAAAACCAAAAACAAAAGAACGATTTGCAAATATCGTTGCTCTACAAGTTTTGCGTTTTTGTACCCTTCTTAAGGACCATACACTAAAGTATATTTTTAACATACATGAACCTTCTCTTCAAACTCATAACGGAAGGTTCACAAATGTAAAAAGTATACTTTAGTTTGTGATCCATAAGAGGGGTACTGAGTGTGAAACTAGAGCAATGATGTTTTCAATATTATAGTACTTGTTTTGATAATTTGTATCCCAAAGAAAGTGTGAATCAGATGGCCACTTATATATATACTTATATATACTTANTGTGTGTGTGTGTGTGTGTGTGTGTGTGTGTGTGTGTGTGTGTGTGTGTGTGTGTGTGTGTGTGTGTGTGTGTGTGTGTGTGTGTGTGTGTGTGTGTGTGTGTGTGTGTGTGTATATATATATATATGTGAGTGTGTGTGTGTGTGTGTGTGTGTGTGTGTGTGTGTGTTTTCAATTTTTATAATAAACAAATCCTATTCCCCAATTAATCTTAATTTTCTGTAAGCTAATTTAAAATTTGTAATTTTAAAGTAAACATTTTTGTTACCTAGTCTAGTAGCTGAAATAGGTTACTGGGAGAGAATTTTCTAAATTCTATAGCAGATCCTAATAAATTTTCCTGTACTAGATTCAGGAAGGTATCTGAATAGATAGATTGAGAGGGCTACTGGCTTTTCAGGCTAGAGTAGCCAAAATTGGCATTTTAGTTACCATAATCGAACTTATACATGAGTCCGTCACTCATGACTCATGAGCTCACTGAACATTATAATTGAAATCTATAGACCTTAGATGGAAAATGTAATTTAATGCAATGTAATGCAAAGTTTAATTTTCAGTGTAATCGAAAGATCAAAATCAATAAAATGTAATTGAAAAATGCTTGTTAATGATGATATTTATGTATTTGTACAAACGAAGATTGAGTGCTTCCACCACTCATTTCTAAATAGCCAAGCCTTATCACCATTCACTTCAGTCCCTGCTGTTGAGAGATACGGCATTTAGTGGCCATATCTAGTATAGAATATAATTTCCCAGAGAAATCTGTAAGATCGGAGTCCGGAGTCTATGTGAATGGACTGAAGAGACGGCGGATTTGAGCACTTTTCAGCAAATATGTAGTGGGGGAAGGTGTACATAGCGTAAGATACAACCACTTCATCTCTGAGAGGTAACAGACCGGTTACCCAAGAGTACCTGGACTCAACGTGAGCCTAAAGGAGCCATTAAAGAAGACACCCCTATACTCCCGGCAGAAAGAACCAACGTGTGGGGGATGATGTCCGTCACACAGGTGTTGCGTAATCTGAGCAGATTTCCCATTTTCCAGTAAAGTCTAAGGAAGAGTAAATGTCGTCATTCACTTTAAAAGCAGTACAGAACAATGGTTGTAAAAAGTATATTTATTAAATTTTGCTCTTAAGTGGCTGGGAAGATAAAGTGGGATTAGCGCTCACCAATCGTAGCTCCTTCGAGCATAAGACAATGTATTCGTCTTTCTCGTAAGTTAGCCTCTTGCTAGTGTGGTGGGAATTTAATAAGTTAGCTAACTAGTCCCGGTTGTGTATTGGAAACATTCCGGCCCGGCAAGCAAGAGATCCATGTTCGAGTCCTGGCTGGGACAAATAGATATTTTTATTCTATTCCCTCTCATTAATTGTTTATAATATATATTATTCAATGTTCTACATTCTAAATGTAATCAAAATAGATTTTACACCAATTTCATTCTATACATTTTTTCATAACGCTAATAGTAACGAAGGTATGTTGATTTTAAATGTTGGAGCAATTTCAGCCATCCACTCTCATAGCTGAGAACTGAAAATGCTTTCCATTGGGCCGCGCTATGACGCAATTTATTCTGGGCAGTCCAAATCTTGATTTTATCTGAATCTCTTTGGATCAGTCTCACTGCTGTGTTCAATTCTCTAAGAGGAAATGAGTATGCAGAATTGTAAATCATGGGCGTAGAGGAGAGAATGCAGGAACGGTGCTCATTAATAGCTGGGAGATCGCCAGCGCTTCCAGAAAAGAATCATGGATGAATTATAGCCCTGGGGATGTTCTCATGAAAGTTAGACGAGATAGATTGCTTAATCACTTGCTTAAAGTAAAATATTCAGTTGTCATACTAAAAGTTTGGGGGAAAAAATTAAAAAAAAAGAAAAAAGAAAAAGAGGTCTAAAATCAGACGAAAATTAGAGAAGTAAGAATCTGCTCAGATTCTGAACAATCTCCAATAGTTTTGTCATACATGGATATTTTTTCTTATTATCATTTCTTATATAACAAGATCATGTAAGGGTAAATGACACAATATAAGACGTCAATGACATTATTGTCAGGCAGATATTAATATATTTTAAATATTACCTCTACTATTTATTCTTTAAAAATATAATCATAAATAGGTCGTTAATTTCTGATAACATTTATGGTTTGCACTAATCCGTCATTAATGTCAAATTTTTAACACTCAGCCGTAATACTTTAAATTATTCCACAGTTCATGTTAATATATAAATATTTATGAAATACTATACGTTAAATATATATATATATATATATTGGGGTAATATTCAAATCTTCAGATAGAGCCATCTGATCAGATAATATATTTGCTCTCCTCGCCTAATTTCAACCTGTCTTTTAGGATTCATAAAGGGTATGTTCACAAATCACTACTATTCTGTCGATGGCCTATTGTAAATCTATCTATAGTTTTTTTTAAATATAGGAATATATAAATATATTGGAATCTTAGAAAGACATACAATCTGGAAAGACCAGGAGAATAGCGTTCGTCCAATCCTCCTAGTCACATAAATAAATATCATAATTTATTTGGGTTTTTGTAAATATGCCAGAAAACATAATGTTGGTAAATAGCGCTTAAAACTTTCCATATTTTCTGCTTTTATTATGACTTATTAACGTATTTCCCCGAATCACACTTTCTTTAGCAATAATTTGGTCATTAACAAACTTACCTAATGGTTTGCGTCATGAAGTTCAAGTACCAAACTTGATTCCTTTATTTTAAAAAGAGTGGTGCATGCTAAACTAACTTAGTTGCATTTATAAATTACATTCTTAATGTATATTTATCGTAAAAATATTGTTAAATGCTAAGGAAGTAGGTGGCGTGAAGACCTGTACTGGAAGGGGCCAATTGAGGTATGACACCTGCTTCCTTTCGTCTGAGGAGGGAAGTAGGATTACTTAGAAATCTTGATTAGAATCTTCTAAGCCTGCCTCGTCCCTTCCACATGTTTATAAAAGCAGCTTAAAAGTTAGTGTTATTCAGTGACAGATTAGGTAACAGTGAAGTATTAAGTGACAGTAATTAAAAAGTTATTTTGAGACCTCTATGTAAATAAGCAAATTTAATTCATTTGAACTTTATAATAAGTAAATAAGTAAATTATATTTTTCAATTTATTTATTAGCTAGTAAGGGCAGTATGTTCCTAATCCATTGTTGGCTGTATTTATAAGGAGTACTTATATGTTATAATAAATTAACTTTAATTAATTTGTTCTTAATTATTATTGACCTGAAGCCCATTACAAAATTTTAGACAATAAATGTCGTCGAAAAATGAAAAGAAATAATTAAGTATTCTTATTGGGAGAGGTCATTGCTATAGTTTGAAAGAGGAGAGGAAATTTCTTGGTTGAGATTTGGGAAGAAACCGTCCTGTACGATAATGGATACAGAAACTGGAGTGCTGATATTGGGAGGTTGTGGGAGGGTGTTATAATCCAAATTATGTAGTTTCAGCAGAATAATAATAACTAGAAAAACTTCCATAAAACTGATTTATCGAAATTAAGTACTGTTTTATTTATTTATTTTTTGTCTGCTGATTTTATTCATCAGTACTGGATTGCTACACCAAACGGCAGAAAATTCCAATGAGAATTAAGTGCATAAGAGAGTTCGAGGCTTTTAATGTTGTTATAGCAACCTTTTCTTACTGGGAGTGAAGGTTCTGGTGCCATCAAGAAGAAAACCGAGAAAATGGATTATGACATGGCGGGTTTCATTGCTGAAGTTGCTAAGGTTATTGAATGAGATCATCATTCAGGATTAGTATATAGGAAGGCTGGAAAATATGCTGAACGCCAACAAACTCAATACCTCCCTAGGTTTGATAACCTCAAGCCCTTAATCATGAACCCTCTATACAACCCTTGAGAATCGAAGGAAGAACCAAGGATTTTTTGGATAATGGCGTGGCCGAGATTGTTGTTTTTAAAAAAAAGTAAGATCTATAGAAAATTTTTTTCAACTGATAAAGTTGATGATTTCCGTGAGTATCAGACGTGCCAATCCATGATGTAAAGTGCGGTCCAGGGTGAGAAAGATGAATCCTAAGAGAGGTACTACAGAAGAAGTTAAAGGAATCTTGAACATTTTTGAAAAACTTGAGATGCTCCTGCCAGGTTAACGTACTGCCTGTAATTGGCTTGAAACAAGTGGTAGATCATTATAGATCCTTGCTCAAAGAAGGTCGACTTTGAATTTTTGGGTTTGGAAAATGATGCGAGAGTTGTGGACGAGAAGATTATAGGAAATAGAGGATATAGCTGGATGTAGAGGAAATAGCAATAAACAAGGCCGTGCGGTAAGATAAGTGTGGTAAGGTACCTGGATCTTCTTTTGGATTCTCTTAAACCAAAAATAATAACGTGTTAGAAGTCGAGGAGCATTCGAATGTTTTATGGCAGCCATCTCCAATTTACAAGAAGAAGAAGCGGAAGATACGTCATAATTATTGAGGCATCTGTGTTCAAAGTTTGGTGAGTAGGTTGATTGGGACAGTCTGAGAATGTTTTCCAAGTATAGATCGGGATATCGGAGGACCATAAATCAGTATATAAAGGATGCTTATGTGTATTATACAGATTTGTAGCAAGCTAACGACAATCTTCCCTGAGAAATTACGTGAAGGCCTTGAGTAGTTGAGGATAAGTATGCATTTGACGAGTCCTTGGTGATTGTTAGTTCAACCCTTTCACGACCGTCCAGCGCCACCAGTGTTGATGTTTGTCCCTAGGCCACTCCTTCTTTAAGGTACACCATCAGTATACCAACAAGGATTCGAGCCAGAGGTGGAATACAAGAGTAGTAGACTTACAATCCTGTCTTAGAACTTCAAAGACGAACAGGGGGTTATAACTTTTCCGATGCTGTCCTTTCTGCAAAATATTGAATGCTCTTCGTAAGAAGTATAGATGCAAAGGCAAAAATCCAACTGTAGGAGGTGTTCCAAGCTATCAATACATAAGGTATGGAATGAAGTTGTAGAACATAGGGTGGCGTAAACGGAGGTAGGGTCATTGTCTAAGTATGTGGATAAAGATTTGGCAAAACATTTGTTTGGCTGGCAGCAACAAAATAGGGGAAGAAGAAGAAGACTCAGGAGTCGGTGGAATACATATCCCACTTATATAGTACCAAAATAAGGAAGTGTTTGAAGAATTTAGAAAGCACCGTTTTGTTAGGATTGGGAATACTAAGCATGAAAATGAAATTCTTTAGGAAAATCTGGGTAAAAAACAGAATTTCCATCACGCAGGAATTGCGTAAACTAAGTACTATTCCCGTGTTTTATAAAATGTGGGCATAAATAAGTGTAACTAACTAATTTGATCTTATAAGTTGCGAAGGGTATCATGATAAACAGACAACTTAGCCAAGGTTGGCTCAAGGCAGTTTGGAATGCAAGAGATAGGGAAGAGCTCAACTTTCTTAGTTACACTCATAAATCTACTTCTATGAGCTTATTTTATAGAACTTAAATATTAGAAATTGAATCCCTTTTCTTTTAACCATTTTTTTACACTATTTACAATGAAAATATTAATAATTATAAGTTTGGTCACATTCTAAATCTCATTCAATATGAAACAGAATAAAAATTGGTTGACCGTTTTGAAAGCAAAACCCTAAATACCAACGCCAGTTTCTACCAGTAAACTATAAAAAGAAAAAATGCCCACCCAAGTCCCAAAGTTACATTTTCCATAACCCTAAGGGGGCGCCAGGGTAGCTCATGAGCTCCGTACTCATATGGGTCCGTTCGGGTCTCACAATCCAGGCGCTGCGGGTTCAAAACCCACTCAGGGCAAAATTTTATTGATAAGTAAAAGCTTGCCCTGAGCTATGGATGCTTAGAATGGGATGGCAACCTGCAGATAGCCCCTCCCTCCATGACACTAAGTGGTTAAAAGGGAGGCACGAACAATTTTTAAAATAATAATAATAAAAGGGTTATTATAATTTCTACCACCAATGAATATAGAACTCTCATACCTTATATTCTCCGTCTTCCTTGGTTTCTGTACATCTCCCGTTGGCGAGCGCTTTCGGAACCTGTCCATCTTCTGGCCGAATACAAACGTTCACTGTCACGGTCCGTATTCAACTGTGTTTTTCTGTGTGTTAGTTGTGTCAGGTAGCTGTAGGGGTCACTTTTGTCGGTGGTCAGGTATGTTGCATGTGCGAGTTGAGGGTCATCGTCCATTATTCCAGGTATAAGTTGTGGTAGGGATTAGTTGTAATCCCCTTTGTTGAGG
>KZ808231.1:53324-65715 GCA_000696205.2 Oncopeltus fasciatus
TAAACTTTTATTTATTTATTACATTCTGTTAAATTAAAACATTTTGTAATTCGATCACCACAAAGAATTAAAAAAAAAAAAAAAAGAAGACTTTTAATGTCAATAACATGAGGAGAGAAGGTTACCAATGACACCACTCTCAAATTACTTACAGATGATGTCCCCAGGAGGTCATGGGGCCATCTTCGTTTGAGTCGACGGGGAGGGTTGTAGTGGATGGAGTTGGAAGACATGGTCTGTGCTAGTGGATTAGGATGGTATGGCAGTTTACTGTGGATAACGGTGAAGCGGGAAGAAATGATGTCTTGTACAAAAGCGATATTAAGATCATGGTGAAGGGATGAATTGGATACATAATAGGGAGTATTTGCAATTATTCTCAGGGTTTAGGATTGAAAGGACTGGATTCTTTGGATGTTGGAAGGCTTGGCGGCACCCAATATTTCTACTCCGTAAGTCCAGATTGGTCGTAATAAGGTTTTGTAGAGCGTCAGTTTGTTCTCTATCGTAAGATTGGACTTCGTACTCATGAGTCTGTATAGAAGTCCATATCCCCGATTGAGTTCTTGTCTTTTAATTTTAGTATGTTCTCCCCATGTTAGTCGCGAGTCAAGATGGAACCCGGGGTAACGAACAGAATTTGAATGTGACAAAGGAATATTGTTAAATTTCACAATTTCAAGGAAGTCTTTCTTCGGCAATTGGAAATTAACTTGAACGCATTTTTCTTTGTTGATTTTTATTCTACATTTACTACACCATTGTTTGATTTTTTCGAGATGATCTTGTAGGTTTTTAAAAGCAGTTTAATGATCGGGATGGGAGGATAGGATAGCTTTGTCATCCGCAGCGAATTGGAGAGTCCTACTTAATTAAGTAGGATTAAAATATTAACAGTCCTTTGAAATCTCGAATTTGATAAAAGGGTAATTATTTTTTTACACCCTATATAATTAACACTTGCAAAATTTAAAGAACATAAAAAAACAACAACAATATTTTGAAATGGCCAAAGTCAATAATTAAAAGTATTTGTTGCGTGTATAATTCATACCTTGCTGGTGGCAATTATCGATTGGTTATTAGCAGTAAATGATGGATTAGTCTGAGGTTTGATTGATGGACGACATTTGGTCGACAGAGATCCGGTATCCCATATCCATCCGCTCCCCAGTGAAATTATTGTTCTCCCTTTGCTGCTTCTAGAGCCCTGAGACTCATTCTTCTACCCCATGATCGAGAGATCATTCATACCATGAAAAATAACATTGTTCATGCAGCTTACAACATAAAAACGTAATATTGTTTCAAACCAGGCGACATATAACTCCTGTGACGTCATCCAATAACAGGCTCACCAAAGAGATAGGTCCTCCAGTCAGCCACAGCGATATTCACCTTGTTGTAAATAGTTGTACTTGAGAGTACGTGGCCTCATCTCGTGCAGCAGCTCCAGGTGCGGAAAGACCTAGGTGCAAAAGAAGTGCATTTGGATCAAGATTCGAGTACTGGCGTCTGATCACTCTATAGCTGGAATTCTCAAATATATATACATATAAAGTATTGTTCCTTCAAAGAAGAGGAAAAGAAGAGTTTGTTCAAACAAGATGGAAAGGGAAGGTTTTGTTAAAGCTGGCTACGGACAATCTTCCTAGAAAAGTTGGTGCTCAACATTACTCAACGTACACTCATGAATATTATCAAAATCTTTCTAAATATGTATACTACATAGAATTCTTGTAGATTGTAATTTTGTAGATAAAAAATTTTAACACATGATTTTTTTTTTCCCATTAATCGTCAACACAATTCTATGTAAGTAATCACTTTTATTTAATTCCTTTCCATCCAACTCCTACTCTGTTTCAGCCAAAAACGGATTCAGGCAACAATGTGCTCGAATCAAGTAGAATGCCAAACTTTGTTAATATATGGAATATGGAATTGCAGGCTGGTGAAAGTAGAAATACACATACATTATGCTTGTGTCTGGATGTATGAACTGACCGTATTTCATATGTAGGGAGGGTGAAGAGTAAAAAAAAAGTTTTCAAAAGAAGTGTCATGTGACAAACTGGAGTAGCATGATTTCTTTTAGAGAATTCCTCTGTGGGGGAAAAAAAATGGCGACGATTACTGAAGGCACGTCCTTTCCCAGGGGCCTGAGCCCAGTAAATTCAAAGGGAGAAGGAGAGAAATGGGTTTCGTTCCCCGAGAGCCCCCTATGACCCGATTCCTGGTATGTCTGTCGGTGTCCTGTAGTCCTCTGGAAAGTCCTCTCGGATACCGAGCGCCACACGTGTGACTGCGTGTTTATCCGTGTGTGCTGGCTCCACAATTTTTTCTCCGGGCTGGGGGGGGGGGGGGGAGATCAGCTCAGAGAGCCGGGGGCATACTTCCGCTCAGAACTTGACCCCCGAGAGGCGGGTTCACACGGGACACAGGCCGTGCGACAGGTGACGCATGGCATCGCGGCCGACCCTGACGACAATGGAAAGTCATTAGGGCGACAATAGATCATAAATTCGCTCTGAAAGAAAGAGAGGTTTTTTTTTAGCAGTCGAGAGATCAGTGAGAATGAGCAAGCGTACACGGATTGGTAATCGGATATGGTGCTGCAGCACCGGCTACTATTTTCCAGCTTGATATTTCACGCATCGTGAACTAATAAACGCAGGAGTAACACAAACAACTTATTATCTGCTAGTTTTAGTGGGAGACCCTCCCCCTTCCCTACACTCTTCCGGTAAACAATTTCGCGTGAGAAAAAGACATATATAACTAGGAATACAAAGAACGAGAGAATAAAGTAGTCTAAGTGCTGAACATAGCCATATTGATTGGATAATAGTTTTGGCGCCGAAAACACATTTTCGGAAAATTTTCTAGGTTTGGGTCAGTAATACAATATAATTAGTAATATAGTTATATATATCTTTTTTTTGGTCAAGCTGAGCATTGAATATGAGTTTATTTTTGAAAACCCCCTTATTTAAGATACAGAGCTACTACACACATAGAAATCGCAAGGAAAAGTTATTTCCTTTTAAAATCCTTATATGTATTAAATTTTAAGTTTTCTATGTAATTGCATGTGTACCTATATATCCCTAAAAGACACACACACATATATATACTCTATATACTCTATATATATAATAGTCATAAACGGGTATAGTTTGATTTCCTATGTTTTACTGGCATACAAGATCTATCTACAGTTCGCACACTGAAAATAAAGTTTGTCATATTTTTGTTTGTCTTAGACTGCTTGAAGAATGAATGAAAATGAACCGCTAAATTTATGATTTTCTCATCTAAAATGAAGGAATTCATTTAAATGATTTTTTTAAACGCTGAAATAAATAACTTCCTATTTCCCCATAGAAAATCTGCTAAAAGTAACTTAAGGTATCTTAGCTGTGCTCACCACTAGAAACTTCGTAAGATATAATTACTCAGCTCATTTAATTTAATTTAATTTTTCAAACAATTATAAATTACTTAAAATGCATTTTTCATTATTATTTCACTTGATTATTAATAATTAATTTATATAAGTCTGTATTATATATGCATTTAATTGAAACACCTAGTAATGACGAGACCAATAATTTTAAATTTTGACTTTTTGAAAACCTTTACTCATAAAGCAGTATTTTCCCATTAAGTCATTTGTAGCGGTATTGGTTCATTATTTTTCTTCTTGTCCCATACACGACATGATCGAAACTGATCGACAATAGCCAATCAATCACTGCTGATCGTCTACGAACGATTACTTAGCAGAGACGATGAATCCACGTACATGTGCCATACCGTGGAGTCCATGTTTTTTTATTAAAACGGTTTGGAAGGGTTTCGAATGCCTATCATTGCCACATGTTCACCGGTTTGGTTTTTGCATGAGACAGGCGAGAGGTCGCTACTACTCACTAAACGGCAGATGAATGACTAGTCAGTAACCTATCCCATTCCGAGAACCTTCGAAGAGGTTCTATTGTCTGGCTAAGTCCTCTGGCTCATGAATTATATGAACTGTTAGATACGTCATAACTCCCCAAGTATCGGAAGATAGTTGTTGAAGACATTTTTTATTTTTATTTTGATTGTTTAAAATTCTGTTAGCTCCAAATAGTTATATTATCCAAATCTTGCTATTATTTTCATAACTTTCTTTTCTCCAGTTAAAATATTCATACGTGATTAGAGGGCTACCTTGACACTGAGATAGGGTATCCTCGATAGCCTTCGCCAGGGTGCTCCGTTTCCTGTTACATCTCTTCAGCACTGAGTACCATGCAAGATTCTGGTACCAATGGTTACGCTGCTCAGCCAGATGACCCTCGACCTTCTCACTCTTCTTGTAGAGTATAAGCTCCTCAGTCATCACCTTCATCGGGAGATTTTGTTGAATTCCATTTCGGCTACGTGCCTGGCTCGTTTATATCTGCCAAGTTTAATAAAGATAGCAATCTTTTTGATTTTATGTCGCGATCAGTAAATAAATTAACGAATTCCTCATTTTTCTCTTCCTCTTGACATCGTTCAGTTTTACTGCGCCATTTATCGTCTTTTGGACTCTTTTATAGTCCAAGAATCTCAGCCATGTGTTAAAACTGGCCGAACGAAGGTTCTTTTAGATATTTTCTTGGTCTCCTTTTTGGTTTATTGCCAAAGAGTCAGCAAAGTCCAAAGAAGCATCAACTGGGGAAAGTGATTCTTTTATTTTTCTTAAGTCATTCTTGCTAGGCTGCAGTTTATGGCTTATTATAATTATTGTAACCTTCGTTGAAAATACAGTTCAAATATATCCCCTCTCGCTTTTATGATAGCTCTAAAGATGGCTTACAATGTAAGCCGAAATTTCGGCAGATAATAAAAAATAAATTTTTTTTTAATCGTATTTTATTTTCGAATCAACCTCGACCGAACTCCAAAAAATTCTTTACTCATAGTTTATTTCCTTTTAAACATTTTGTGAGCTCTTTATTATTTCTTTATCAGAGCACTTCTTACATATAAGGTCTTCTAATTTAGAAGCTTCAAAACTCCCAATCGTAATTAAATAAGTAAATTAGACAAATAAATCCAATGAGTAAGGAAGAATTTCAGGTAAAAGAAATTGAACTGCCTAAATTCACGTTTCAGAAGTATGTTCACACTTATAGTATAACTTCTGCATAACTAACCCGTCATTTTGACTTTGATAAGTAGTTATTTTAACTTTTCGCGTTGTTTTTACAAAAATTTTAAACTACAGTGGCCGATCTGATATTCGAAAGACTGATCTAGGTAGAAAGTAATCTGGATAAAGCTCATCTAATTCTAAACGATTGTATGATGTCTATTTATTAGAATTTTTTTTAAAATAATAAATCTTTATTTATTACATTCTGTTATTAACAACATCTTGTAATTTGATGGCATAAAGAAACAACAATAAAAAAATAAAAAAATTAAAGATAAGAATAAAATAAATAAGTGAACATCACTATGCAGGGAGAAAGGTCCCATCGACCCTACTTTTACTAAATTTAGGCGTTAAGGCCTAGGAGGTCGAGAGGCCATCTCCGTTAGAGTCGTCGGGGATGATTGTAAGGATTGGTGTCCGAAGATAGGGATTGGGCATGTGGATTAGGATGTAATTGGAGTTTACTATGGAATTATTAGAATTAAGATAAAAAGGCACAACGGAAGGGCACAAACGGCAGGTGATAACCTCAATCTCTAATGTAAACTTTTATCACTGTCTACGGATATGTTACGAGTTTACATCAAATAAAGGCGAATTTCTTTTACATCATGGAGTAAAAGCTTCCTTCGATACACAAGTACCAATAATCATGATAAATCTCCAGATTAATAAAACGCTCACGGGATCCGCTGATTGGAGTCCAAAACTGCTTCTGAGCTCACAAATGAAGAAGGTTCAAGATTAATTTAGACTTTGGACATCATAGTTCCCTTCAATCAGTAATCGTTATAACTGGTTTCCTTTATGATCTTGGACTTATTTTCGATGCCTGAATTTATAATTAAATCAATTCCAGGTGGCAGTGCACAAAATTCATGGAAATGAACGTTCAGAAACTGTGACGATTGTGTGGGATCGATTGTATGGATGAAGCCTTCTTTTTCTATTTCTTCAGACAATGGGTGTGCCTAAAATTACCTAGTGATTGCAAAGGAAGCCATCGGAAACTTCCGATAATCGGTATATATAATCTGTCTGATTTGTTACTCTCTTCCTGTATTGTTTTACAATGGCCTCAAGAACATTCCACCGTCCCGATAAGCAAAAGGGACTTGATTTGATTTCTCAAGCTTTAGAAGATTTGCTTCTTTACTCCAGCAACAGAAAGAACTTGACATTTAGGACAGGTATCCAGAGTCTCTCTGGTTTGCTTCTATATGTGGCAAAGTGCATTATCAGAAGAAAAAAAAATCTTTAATAATTCTTAATGCAGACTTGATGCTAATAATAGATTATTAGATAAATAGACAGATTAAAAGATTAAAAAATAGATTTGCCCTTAATTGCAAGATAGATCAATCGGAACGCAGATAATTGGTTCATCAATGTCTAAAGATTCAAGTGAATTAAATGGTCGGAAACTGATCTAAGGAGAAAAACCCATACTCCTGGAAAAACTACAATTTAATAATATTTGTGCATTTATAATTGTACATATATATTGTATACAAACACACACACACACACACACACACACATACTCTAACCATATAAACACACACAATTGTAGGTGTGTGTGTGTGTTAGCAAATTCAGTTAGCAACGGCATTAGGGAAAGCTTGTGAAAACACAAAGATTATGAATGAGGTAGAAAATTAGGCCGCAATTTTCGCAAATTATTTGAAGAACTTAAGTATTTTCTTCCAAAGGTTTGGATGTTAGGTTTTATGCGATTTAAGTGATTATATTGATAAAAGCATAGGTATAGGCTCCTATATAAATTCTTTAATTTATGGTCAAGAGCCTTACTGAATTAAAGCACATGTTTTGTTTTGTTTTGTTTTTTTAATGGCGTGTCAACCTTTGGTCATTAACGCCAGGGAGATATTTTTAGAAGCGGGAAGATATTTTCAAGAATTTCTTAGCATTAAGTCATGGTGAGGTAAAATGAATTGTTAATCCAAATAGTTATTATGTGAATGGACATCATAATTTCTTTGTACTTGGAAACTATGAAATTTATAAGAAAGAAAAAATTAAAAGAGAATGGAAAAGAAGCATATTGAAAATACATCTAGATAAGATTTAATAGCCTGCCCTCTTTCAGAAAGTTTATTACAGAGTCGATGACTTTATCGTCATCCAATAGAATTTCGTCTAGAGTCCTATTTAAGTCATATTTCTTCCTTGTTTCTTTATATTTTAGGCACTCTGTAAATATATGTTTGATGGTAAGAAATTGTCCACAGACCTCACAAATGGGTGGGTTATCCTTTGCCATTATATAGCCATGAGTAAGTCTTGTGTGTCTTATTCTTAGTCTTGCTAATACCTCTTCTCTCTTACGGTCAGTTGACATGAAACTGTACTATACCCTCGGCGTGGATTTTATCTCGCGCAACTTGTTGTCTCTGGTTGACCACCATATATTTTCCCACTTAATAAGTACTAATTTTTTAACTAGCGCCTTTACATCATTCTAGGTGACTTTTGGGTACATCTCACCACATTTTATCGCTTTCTTTGCTAGTACGTCCGCATAAAGCAGATGTTTAATACCTTGTGTATGATATACTTGAAATCAAGGGAATCCTTGCGCTAAATTGCGGTAATCTCTTAGAGATGTCCAAAATCCGAAGGATTAGAAGTTTTTAAGAACTCTTTAAAACTAAGAATAGACCCATATTTGTGTATATATATAATATTTACTATTTAGGACCTTCAAACTATTAAGCTTTAACTTTATTTAGTTTAGCTAATGACCACCGAGGGATGGGTGCCTTGACCGGACGAAGGGATGAGCTGTTCTGAGACGGAACAGATCCTCTGAAAGGGCAATGTTTGGTGAGGGTTGCAGGAGGGGTGAGGTTGGAGTCCCGAAGGGTGGCCCTGGGAATGCAGGCATGGAGGGAGGTGGGTTCCTAGAAGCGGGCTCATTCATAAGGCGGTCCCCCACCCACTGCCATTCAGACACATGTGTGACAGGGGCCTCTGGGAACCTGCTCCCCGAGACAAGTGTAGCCACCTTGCGCGCCCCGGCTACTTGGTCTGCTCCTCCCTCAACAGCTGTCCTAACCTATGTCTTCACATCGGTGATTGAGCAAGACGGCAAAACATGCAAGCTTCTAGAGGAAGGAATCCCCTACACCTGTTCCGATTGATGTCAATCATGCTTTCACTGCTCTCTGCATTTTAATTACAAAAAACGTTAAAAATTATTCTATGGTAGTTTATTTCCCAATAATACATATATCGCTATGTATTTCTCGATATTGTAATATGCTAGAGGTGCAAAAATGTTAAATACAATTATTAGAATGATGATTTGAATTTGAAGTAAGTAAGAGACACAATGATCAAGTTTCGACAAAAAAAAGATAAATCTCATTTTTAAATGATAAACCCTTTTTAATGCCCTTAAATTCGTTTCATCAACGTAAAATATTAATTTACCTGAATATGCCGTTTCCTAAAAATAATACAAATAAAAGAAAAGAAAAGAATACAGAAAATTTGTTCAGGAGACTATCAAACATCAAAAAAGATTTGATGAAGACAAAATGTTACTTTCCCGAACAACGTGAGAAAGAATCAACCCTTATGCCTTTTTCAAAACTTGTTACCAAGTATGCCACAAAGATTTTCATGTATTCTGGAGAAGTATAATTTTATTACGTCAATAAAATTATTTTTGGTAGATTTTTCTTTAAAAAAACAAAGCTCTTTCCACAAAACAAGCCGTAAAGGCCAAGGGGGGTATTTATTGTTTAACCAAAAAAAAAATTAGAGATGTGATCAATACTCCATTCAGGGCGCCTGATTCCCATTCAATAAAGAACAGTATCCACAATTAAGGTTGGCTATTCCCAGGAGTACACTAGGAATCTTCTGGGTCCTTACAAAGAGATGCACAGAAAGAAAAAGCAAACATAAAAAGGGAGAATAAAACCGAAGATATTTGAATCAGAAGTCGGTGGTCTCTAACACTCGTAGCTCCATCGTTACTCCTTTTACTAGTTTGATAAGAGAGATGTTAAGTACTGTTTTCTAAATAGTCATCTGTTAATCACAAAGGAATTAATATAGATACAAAATACAGGACATAGAAGGTAACTTGGGAATGAGAAGTTCTTTAAATCATACAGATTTCAGAGGAACTCCCTTTGTTCCTGAATTACAGGTTTTCTAGTAAAGGCTAAAATGACGCATTCTCCTTTCAAAAAATTGTAAAATTCTTTTGGAGGCTACAAATCCTTATCATAATAGCGAATATGTTATTTTAGTAATGTTCTGACTAGTCGTTTGTTTGAAATCTGTCGAGATTGTCATTTTCGTTTCCATCTCTAAGGTATTTAAACAGTAGTGCCTGGTAGTAGTATTGCGACCATTCCGCGGAAGTCCTATTTTTTATGTTAATGAATTTTAAGTCACTCCTCATTGATCGTTGATCCTTATTTGTAACCATGATGAGTAAATGCCAGATAGGTATATAGATTCTGCAATTATTTTTGGTAATTAGCTTGGAATAATGCTTATATATATTATGAATCTTTAGATCCTCCCCATAATAGTTTTAAACTGTACAAAAATTTTGAATTTTTTAAAGTTCTTGCTATTTTTTTGGCCATTTAACACATGACCATTACATATTTTTATATCAAATTAATTTTCAAAACAGTTTTATTGCTGAAAACTCAGTTTTATGCAGTTTTTAAAGCTGAGGGTTCATATCTGTAAATGATATGATTAATATCTCCGATTAATCTCGAGGAGAAACAAAGAACTCGACAAATTATCAAAAGGAGAGTTTTTTTTGACCGTAGATATTATTCTTAGACGATTTTAGTTGGGGTTCGGTCAAGGTATATATACCTTTACTGAACCCCAACTATAATCATATAAGGACTAGAAAAATTATGTATGTATATATATGGGNGGGTTCTACGACAATCAAAATCTGAAGTCATAAGCTGGCCGATATATATATATATTTGTGTGTGTGTGTGTGTGTGTGTTTAGTATCTAAATTCAATAATAAAAAAAACAAAGTGAACAATTAAATTTCTTAATGAAAACTGTAGGAAAACTGAGGAGGTTTTTATGATTAGTTGTTGAAGCAAGTTTCTAATGAAGCAAAGGGGAATGTGTTCAGTTAGCTTGACAGTTTAGTGGATACCACTTAAAAGTGGTAAATTGAGGTAATAAAGTAGCATGAATAGGTATAAAGTGGAAGATAACATCTTCGTGAAAATTATAGGAGAGTACATTTAAGAATGTATTTAGGAGGGTTGACACTACTAAATCCCCTTTGGCAAGGATTAGTTGGGCCTGAGAACTGTTCTTCTTCTCGGACTGTCTGCACTCGCGGTGCAGAGCGTGCTCATGAGGAATCTATGGTTCCAGTGGCGGAGGAGATTTCTGAAACCTCCAGTCTGGGCCACGCAAAGAAAACAGGAAGTGGCCGCGACACCCTGATGGACGAGAGGCCCACAGATATACGCATATATTTGTATTCGGCCGTATCAAAGGAGCCGGCCTAGGCGTGTGGTTAGGCTCAGGGACTCCGTTTTTCAGGGCCTTTCTGTCGGTGGTAAATTCCAACGGGAACCCCCCCCCCCCCACAAACAACAGACATTCTATCTAAAAAGTTACATATTTCCTCCTGGAAGGCGGGGGTTCTCTCAAGTAAACAGCCGTAAAACAAACAAATCCGTGTCGTTTACTGGACCGTTATCTTCAACTTCGCTCCTCTTGCCGCGCACCAAATAAACAACGAGATATAGTTGTTAGTTTCAACGTGTCGGAAGTAATCCTTACAGAAAGTTCTCAGGCCAATAAATCCCCCTCCAACCAAAAAAAAAAAAATCATTCATGCAGTTTTTTTAATGTTTATTATTGATTTTTTTTTGTAAATGAGAGAAATGATTAAACTTTAAGCTAACAGTCCGAAAAGGTACGAGAAAAAAAACAGTAATCTTAAACAGGCCCACTCATAATCGTACTGGGGGGATACAGGGGTGGAGGGAATTCTCTAATATTAAATTTTCGTGAAGATGCAATGAGAAATTAAGGTCAAAAATTACTTGTTACCTACATATTGTATAATATATTTTTGTTAGAGAGTTGTAATGAATATAAGTTGTAAAGAGGAAATTTGTAAATTTAGTCCTCTGTGAACCCCCTCACCCTTTCCGGACTTCAGCCACTAATTAATTCGTATAACAACCTGTTGAAGGAAACTTAAATTATCCTTACTGTATTACTATTATCCTATGCTATTATTATTATTAAGAAAATGATTTTAAAAAATTATTATTATCATAATAAATGTTAAATTTGGCTTCAAATCCACTCATTGATGGCTGTTTATATGTTTTTGCAAATATTTTACTTCAGATAAACAGATAAAACGTATATAATGACTGTTTAGTTAAATAAAGCATTATCTGTATTCACTCCCCACCACCAATGTGATTCCGCTAAGGAAACCAAATTGCCCTATTTATAAACTTTATAAAAAGGCCTTAAACAGGGAGACTGCTATTCAACCTCGCCTAGGAAAAAGTAAAAAGAGACTGTCTCAAAGTAAAAATGGGAGAGCATATTTGTAGAACCCAAAAGTTCCAAGCAAACTCAGATGATTAACATGTTACAGCTGCTGCTACTATTGCTATAGTAGTAGGCTGCTGGAAGAAGTGCATTCAAGAGTTTACAAGTCAGAGTCCATAAAATTAAATACATAAATAAATAAAGAAAGAAAAAAAAAACCAACATTCACAGTAAGAATTGAACCTGGGACGTTCGGCTCAAGTACCCAATGCCTTAACCATTGAAACATCGTGGCTCCTTTTACTTGCTTGACACTAGGATTAAGATGAAATCTGAAGAAGTAAATCTAATAATACTAAGTTTGATAGCTAAAGATAGCTAAGGTTGTTAGCTAAGGGAGCTAAGCTAAGCTAATGTTATTGATAGCTAAGGTAAGGTAATTGATAGCTAAGGCCAAGGTTATAGATAGCTAAGGTTATTGATAGCTAAGCTAAGGAATTGATTAGCTAAGGTAGCTAAGGCTGAGGTAGCTAAGGCTAAGGTAGCTATGCTAAGCTAAAATATCGATAGCTATGGCTAAGTTAAGATAAGGTTTTGATAGCTTGACACACACACAGATATATATATACACAGAAAGAAAAAGCA
>KZ808231.1:73483-107133 GCA_000696205.2 Oncopeltus fasciatus
AGAGGACGTCCTGTCCCTAAGTTCACATTTCCATGAGGTTAATAATTAAGGTTTTTTCACTAATACTATTTTTCCTTTTGAACATTGAGAAGGAAAGTTTGTTGACCGTAGATATTATTCTAAGATGATTTTAGTTGGGGTTCGGTCAAGGTAGATCCAAAAAACACAAATTTAAAAAAAATGTATTTTTTAATAAAGGATTATCTGCCAACGTTTCGGCTTACATTGTAAGGCATCTTCAGGGCAGTAGAAATACAATGTCATGAGAATACAATAATAATTGAAATTAGTATAATAGAGAATTGTAATAATATAATGTGATATCAAGAGTATGAATGTAGAAAGCTATGTAAGAAAATTTAAAGTTTATGAAAAAAACTTGAAAAAGAACCAATTTGAAAAAAACATGCAAAAAAAAAAAAAAAAAAAAAAAAAAAATTGAAATATCATTAAAGCAGTAATTTGCCACACCTACATATCATGAAGGTGAGAGAAGACGTCCTGTCCTCCAAGTATTAATATTTGATGTAGGCTGAGCACACTTTTAAATGTATAATGTAATTTTTAAAATACTGTTAAAGACTAGGGAAGTAGGTGGCGTGAGGACCGTTTGAATTGAAGGATGCCAGATGCTTCCTTGCCTTTGGGGAAGGGAAGTAGGAATACTTAGAAATCCTTATAGAACCTCCTAGACAACTTCCGCGAAGTTATAAAAACAACTGGCGCCCCCTACGAGTCAGTGATAAGTTCTAGCATCTCTCTAGCACATCAGCTTCTTTCAGCAAGTGAATTTGATAATGGGTGAAATCAGGTAATTGGTATGAAGAGTTAAAATTTTAAATCTATAATCCTTTCTGAATGTCGAGTTTTTGACCGTAGATATTATTATTAGATGTTTTATTGTTGGGGTTCGGTCAAGGTTGATCCAAAAAAATACAAATTTTAAAAAAGTGAATATTTTTTTTAATTATCAGCCATCGTTTCGGCTTACACTGTAAGCCATCTTCAGGGCTATCATTATACATTTTTTATCATTCATACATAAAATTTTAAAAATTGTATTTTTGGATCAGCCCTGACCGAACTCAAACAAAAATTATCTACTTAAAATATTTTCCATTCCATTAAATAAATCGAATGAGATTTCCATTCATAATCTGTTTCCCGCTAAACCTTGAGAAATAATATTTTGACACAAAGTCTATTAAAGCTAGAATTATTTCTATATGTAAAAATTATAAGAAATCTGTATAATTAGAACTGAAAAAAAAATTGGGATTGTTTTTACTGAAAGATGAAATAAGAGTGGAGTTCAATTAGCAATGAATAATTCTGGATTGATTTCGACTAATAACAGTAGGGTCATTGGTGTTGAGCTCTACTGAAAATTAAGATAGTAATAATAAATAATTAAGAATGTAACTTGTGCAACTTCACCTCTATTCTGTCCTGGAACCTAACCTCGTTCTCATTCCAACTTCAATGATCTAATGGTCATTATACAACTTTTACGTACATTACAAATAAGGGAATTATGTTTAGTTTACACCACTTCTAAGCAGTCCTGTAAGTCCTTTTAAATGAACTCCGTATTTCAGTCTGGATTTCCTGGAGAGTCGGACTAGTTAAGTCATAAAACTTTCCAGGCAGAGTCCTTAACGAAGGCCTATCTAATCGGGTAGGAATGACCTTATTCTCCAGCCCAAGTCTAAGTCTAATGACCCCTATGTTTACATGGGAACTGGAAGAACTAAGTGTCGCTGGCAAAGTCTAGCCTACTTATCGAAAAATCCGACAATTACTGCGAAAACTGTCGGCTTAAAGTGCTTCCTCTTCCAAGGTTTTCGTTCACTTGTAGATATGCAATAGCAATCGCTTAAAGGCAAGATAAGAAAAGAAAACATTAACATTCGCTTTTATTTCAAGCAAATTTCCATAAACAATATATTATGCTATTTCGGATGGAATAGTGAAAATATATATTTTATAAAACTTTATTTAACTATCCTGTTTAAGANATACTCTCTCTCTCTCTCTCTCTCTCTCTCTCTCTCTCTCTCTCTCTCTCTCTCTATCTCTCTCTCTCTACATATATATAATTAGTAAAATAGTTATTTTAGAAATAATAATGAAATAATGAAATTCGGTGTTTAAGCCGAATTCTTCCTTAAGGGAAGAAGGGGGTTTGGTGTGTACCCTATATCCTAAATCTAAATTATAAAATTGCTATTTCATTATTATGAATTATGAAAAAGTTTTTAGATCGATAGATGAATAATCAAATTTTCTGGAATGTATGATTTATAACATTTTTACGAATAACGCTTATAAAGAAAGATATTAACGAATACAGCTCTGAAGTCTGAGTATGCCCTCCATTCTAATTTGATTTATAGTACTTACTTACGCAACTCTTTCGTCACGAACATTTTGGAAAACGTGGTGTTTATTAATAATAAATAATTGGCGAAATAATAATGCTTATTATGCCAATTTATATCCATACCAACACACTTCGTGTAAAACATAGTTCATTTTGAACGGGCAATATAATAAATTCTGCACTCCTCGTATTTCCTTCGGTCAATCTGCTTAGCGTACATGACAAACACATGTTTTCTCCAAAATATAATAAGAAAGTTTTAGTTAGTGAGATATTTCTCAGTATCTTTTATCTGAGAATGTAGTTTTGACACATATGGCTTACTTTAATTCATTCCGAATGGTATTCCATATGTGTACATTTTAAGCATGATTTAGCTGCTGTAGAAGTGGAACGTCATTTTGAAAAACCCGTCGATATGTCAGCGGAAACAGAAGTAAGGAAGGACCTTCCAGAAGGTGAGATACCTCTTTATTATTATTAATTAGTTGTTAGCAATGGTCCTTTTTTCTTTGGCGTGTTTTAAGTGTATTTCGATGTGTACAAACCTACTATTCAAATATCTCTTTGGATCTGGATTTATTCAAGTAGGAAAACAAACCGCCGGCTGTTACTGTAATTTAAGACACGTAACTGTTACTCTACTACTGCTACTGCTCCACTCAAGTAACCGCCCCGTATCTTTTATAGTGCACGGATGCGGGAGACCCACCGCCCCCTCCCCCCTTTATTCCTCAAATAAATTTAGTTAAAGTGCACTTAAGATCAGTGGAGATAAGATGATCAGCTTGTCCATAGGCAGCCAATGAGAAGTAACTGTCAAATGTACTGAAGTAACCACAAGAGCAGACACGGTATCAGTTTGTTTGGGGCTACTTATATTAAACCAGCTCCATCTATTCTATTCTAATAGCTTTAGATAAAATATTTTTTGCTTTTTATATGATAATAAAAAAAAGTGTACGTCACATAAATTCATTTTAATTCCCAGACAAATATTTAAACTTAAAATATTTATAACAATTTTTAGTGCAAGGGAACAGAATAAAAATCTAACTGTCCCAGCATAAGACGATATATTCGTCTGCCTCTGAGGTTAGACTCTCGACCCTAGTGCGGGGAATTTAATAACTTATCCGACTTGTCGCGGTAGCATAAATGGAAAACGCACCAGCCCGGACAGCAGGAGAACCAGGTTCGTGTCCTGGTTAGGACAGTTAGATTTTTATTCTGTTCCCTTGCACTAAAAATTGTTAAAATTTACATTTATGATCTTTTACTTCTTTACAAAATGCTCAAAACTAGAGGATGGAAGATATAACATTTTAAAAGAAACCGTTAACATATATTTCCCCAATGAAAAATATGTTGTGATGTACTTAGTTTTCCCATTCTCTATTTTTTAAAATCTATAATTGATCTTTTTTTTTCCCATGAAAAATAGTCTCTTTTCACTTTTACTCTTGAAAAGCTTTTTCAAAATGCGAAAAATATTATTTATTACATAATTCCACTTGATCTTTTAATTATCAATAATTCGAGTTTATTTTTTATTTTTATATAGTGTTGGCTTCCTTTTCAACCACTTAGGGCCATGGAGGGAGGGGATATGTACAGGTTACCACCCTATTCAAAACAAACATGGCTAAGGACAAGCTTTCATTTATCGATAAAAACTTGCCCAGTGCGGGATTTGAACCTAGGATTGCGAAGCCTGAACAGATCCCTGAGCTACCCTGACGCCCCTCATGTAGGGTTAAAAGACTCACACAACCACCTTCCGACCAATTGGATTTGCGCTTGCGATTCAGCATCTTTGAGAGAAAGAAAAAAAGAAAATGTTTATTATGAGTTCTCAGCTTCATTATAATTTTTCCTCGTTGTCCTTATCTGCTTGTAAGCCATTTACTCTGATCTTCACATCCATCTCTAAGACAACATGGGAAATCTGTGTGGTTTAAGCTGCTCGTTATTAGACGTAGGCGACCACATTCCGACATCTTGTCTATGCAAAAGTAAAACATTTATAACCTTTTATAAATCGAAAAACAATCTCTAACAAATACCGACAACTAATTTATAGATATACGATGCGCTCGCTACAGAATTAATCCTTTCCCGATTCGTCCAAAGCGTCAAACTCTCGCAGTCATTTACGCCATACATTCCAAAACAGATTCCTGTGGATGGCTGTTAGCTCACTCTGGTACGCCAGGAATTCTCCACTTCTGATGGG
Organism: Oncopeltus fasciatus; assembly: GCA_000696205.2. NCBI lineage: Eukaryota > Metazoa > Arthropoda > Insecta > Hemiptera > Lygaeidae > Oncopeltus > Oncopeltus fasciatus. Next base: position 78,103 of record KZ808231.1, read on the forward strand.
GAACTGGGGGGAAACATACTCGAAAATGCCTTCAACTCATTCAAGAGATAACACACTCCGACTGCTTGGAATTCGCTTCCTGAAACAACGAATATAATCTGGGTGATAAACTATCTGGGATATCAAAGCCAAGAGCTTATCAAAAGGCATTCTTTAATACCTTTTTTTTCCCACTTATTACATTATATTTCTTTAGGAGGGGGGGGGGGGAATCAAGCATCCCGTCGGTAAATCAAGCTATTCACATTGGTAGCATGACTTGACTTTGGAAAAATTTAAATGGATCCTCTGCGTTCCTACATTGAAACACATAAAATTACAGTTTTACATATATATTTTATATATATTCAAGTCATATTGTTATTGTCTAAGGGTCAATAATAATTTAGGACAAAAATTAATTACAGTTNTTAATTTTATTAAAATTGTAACATACTAATATTGTGCAAATATTAAATATAAGATATAAATATTGGGAGATAAATATAAAAGCAGGGGCTCCAATGCTCAGAGGATCCGTTCGCGTCTCGCAATCCTGGCGCTGCGGTTTCAAATCCCGGCCATTGTAAAGCTTTGATCTTTGAATAAAAGCTTGTCTTGAGCCATGGATGTTAAAAATGTAATGGTTATTTAGTCCCTCCCCCTATGACCCTAACTGCTTGAACGGGAGAGTAACGAATCTAAAAACAAAACAAAAAAACAACAACAACAAATTGATGCAAATTTTGATCGGATGTTGGAGGTTGTTCCTTAGACTAACACAGAGATATTCCTTTGTAATTTGGTTATAGGTCATGAAAGCTCTCATATTTAAGCAAAAAACAAATTCTTCTCAAGTTATGAGTTTGAAAAAGAAAAAAAAAACCTTATAAAATATTAACAGAAAATAATAATGTGACACAAACATTAACAAACTCAATAGCTATTCCAAATTTGTCAATGCTGTTCAGTGAGATCTGCCATCAGAATGTCATGTAGATAATATTGTGATCAAAAGCCAGTCGCTTAAGCGCATCTGTGTCTAGGCTTATTGTGGAAATTACTTCATTTTTGCTGTAATGCTGTCGGATTTTTTGTGATTTCCATTATTGCTGTGATCTCATTGATTTCCGCCCGTTCAGAGCGTATTTCTGATGAAAAATAGCCTATTTTTTTTTTTTTTTTTTTTTTTTACTGTACCCCACAGAAGATAACCACCCTTCAAGGGGAAGCCCTAAATTTAACCGACCTGGTTTTAATTTCGGTAGGGAGAGGTTTGAGTACCTGACTCGGCCCGGCTCAAAGGAATGACCTTCCAAGAATGACTTGAGGATAACTTTATGCCCTTCCGCGCCCTCTATAATGTACGACCTGCAATTATCCTAAATATGTGCACTTTAAGTGGCTAGTGTGTTTTTAAATTTCCCGCGGGGAAATCGAAATATTACGTTGGTACCATGACACAACTTTTAAAAATAATTCAAGGCACCTTCCCCGAAACTGCATCTAACGAGCTAAAAATGAATATATATATATATTTTTTATTAATTATGTAATTATGCTTCAGTCAACGATCTAAAGGACAAAGTTGTATGTTTCCAAATAAAATTTAGCATGCAGCTTTTAATTTAAAAATGAGAAAGAAGGTTTACACTATATGAAAAGGAGAATATATAATATGTGTTTTTCATATCAAGTAAACCCCCACTCCTATAGATCCGATTTTGTTAAATAACGAACTCAGCGGGTGTGATGTTGCGGTGTGGATATTTCATTAAGAAAACTAGTAATATCTACTTACAGTCTATTAAATTAAAATATAGAATTTAGGTAAATCCGTGAAACTAAAACTAATGGCTTGTTTTATAACAAACTAACCCTATTGACTTATTTTTTATTTTATTTTATGAGTTAGGCGCCCTTTCAACCATTTATAGTCATGGAGGAAGGGGCTATCTTCAGGTTGCCACCCCATTCGAAACACCCATGGCTCAGTACAAGCTTTTATTTATCTTAATCTTTGCCCTGAGTGGGATTTGAACCTGCTAGGATTGAGACACCCGAACGGATCTCATGTGCTACCATGGTGCCCCAAGATGTTTAAGTAGAGGAAATAACTTAATTAAAAATATATTTGTCGAATTTCATTTGGAATAACAACTAATTGCGGCTTATAGGATGTTAATTCTCCACAAATTTCCACTTCTAATTCTTGTCTAAGGAGTACCTCTTCATCTTCGCGAGGTCTTTGACATGTCCCCTCCGGAGAGAGCTGATGGCAGGTGTGTTTCAGGTGAAGAGCCCGGAAGACCTGCTGAGGATGGAGTGGTCGGGAGTCCTGTTCGACGTCGGCCTGCCCATGAGCGAAGAGGAAGTGGACGGTCTGGTGAAGTCTGTGGTCAGCTCCATGCGGCTCGAGCCCTCGGAGACCATCAGCTACCAGAGCCTCAACAGTGACGACGTGGTGGAGCCTTCGGGCAGCGCTATCGACCTCGTCACCGGTCTGTGTGCCCTCTTACTTTGGTGTAATGTATCGGGGCCCTACCAAAACAATGTATGCATGTGATTTCGTACGCTTACATTTGAGAGGCGGCAGTGGTGTAGTAAGGAACGCGGCTCGCTTGCTAAAGTCCTCCTCACTTGGAATGCTAATTCTCATTCGTATTTCCTGGAGTCCTCTGAAGAGTTCGCTTCGGTCGATGAGGTCAGTGTACAGCTCCCTCTTTAGTGTTCCCTTGGCTTGGTTTTGGACTCAGAAACAGCCCATCCGCAGGGATAGAAGATGTCATTGTTCAACTGGTGACACTTAGTTAAGTTAAGAATGAAATAAACACCTTCAGAAATCATAATTCCCTATATCAGGGTTAGTAGAATGATATTTCGTTTCTCAAAATAATCTGAAGTGATTCTTATTCCAAGTTTGTCCTATGCCCTTCAAAAAAAAAAAAAAAATTCATTTAAAATAAAATCAATTTAAATTTCAACTCAACAATAAGCCATTGATAATTTAATTTTATTAAAATTGTAACATACTAATATTGTGCAAATATTAAATATAAGATATAAATATTGGGAGATAAATATAAAAGCAGGGGCTCCAATGCTCAGAGGATCCGTTCGCGTCTCGCAATCCTGGCGCTGCGGTTTCAAATCCCGGCCATTGTAAAGCTTTGATCTTTGAATAAAAGCTTGTCTTGAGCCATGGATGTTAAAAATGTAATGGTTATTTAGTCCCTCCCCCTATGACCCTAACTGCTTGAACGGGAGAGTAACGAATCTAAAAACAAAACAAAAAAACAACAACAACAAATTGATGCAAATTTTGATCGGATGTTGGAGGTTGTTCCTTAGACTAACACAGAGATATTCCTTTGTAATTTGGTTATAGGTCATGAAAGCTCTCATATTTAAGCAAAAAACAAATTCTTCTCAAGTTATGAGTTTGAAAAAGAAAAAAAAAACCTTATAAAATATTAACAGAAAATAATAATGTGACACAAACATTAACAAACTCAATAGCTATTCCAAATTTGTCAATGCTGTTCAGTGAGATCTGCCATCAGAATGTCATGTAGATAATATTGTGATCAAAAGCCAGTCGCTTAAGCGCATCTGTGTCTAGGCTTATTGTGGAAATTACTTCATTTTTGCTGTAATGCTGTCGGATTTTTTGTGATTTCCATTATTGCTGTGATCTCATTGATTTCCGCCCGTTCAGAGCGTATTTCTGATGAAAAATAGCCTATTTTTTTTTTTTTTTTNGTGTGTGTGTGTGTGTGTGTGTGTGTGTGTGTGTGTGTGTGTGTGTGTGTGTGTGTGTGTGTGTGTGTGTGTGTGTGTGTGTGTGTGTGTGTGTGTGTGTGTGTGTGTGTGTGTGTGTGTGTGTGTGTGTGTGTGTGTGTGTGTGTGTGTGTGTGTGTGTGTGTGTGTGTGTGTGTGTGTGTGTGTGTGTGTGTGTGTGTGTGTGTGTGTGTGTGTGTGTGTGTGTGTGTGTGTGTGTGTGTGTGTGTGTGTGTGTGTGTGTGTGTGTGTGTGTGTGTGTGTGTGTGTGTGTGTGTGTGTGTGTGTGTGTGTGTGTGTGTGTGTGTGTGTGTGTGTGTGTGTGTGTGTGTGTGTGTGTGTGTGTGTGTGTGTGTGTGTGTGTGTGTGTGTGTGTGTGTGTGTGTGTGTGTGTGTGTGTGTGTGTGTGTGTGTGTGTGTGTGTGTGTGTGTGTGTGTGTGTGTGTGTGTGTGTGTGTGTGTGTGTGTGTGTGTGTGTGTGTGTGTGTGTGTGTGTGTGTGTGTGTGTGTGTGTCTTTACGCGCTCCAGCATCTACAGTTTTGAATTTGATAGCAAATTCGGCATTTTTAAAAATTTTTTTTTAAATTGTTGAATGTGTTCGATAATGGCTGAAATTGGTCACGGGCACAGAGATTTAGAGGGAAGCCAAGATTTAAAATCTTAATATCGAAGTTATTCGCAATACGATAAAAATATTTAAAAATATTTGTAAAATGTTACTTTATAACATTTGCATTCAATAGCATTTAAAAAATAAACGCATATTTCGAAAGATTTAATTTTTAGTTTTGGGTAGGCCCTATTATTTTTATTATATAAAATCAGTATTCGGCATTATTAATAATTAATATTAGATGATTTTAGTTGGGGTTCGATCAGGGTAGATCCAAAAAAAAAACTACAAATTAAAAAAAATAGTGTATTTTTTAAAAAACATTATCTGCCATCACAATGTAAGCCGAAACGTTGGCAGATAATCTTTTTTAAAAAAAAAAAAAATTGTAAACTTTTTTTTTTTTTTCGATCTACCTTGACCGAACCCCAACTAAACTAACATAAATATCTACGGTCAGAAAACTCTCCATTTGAATTAATAATACCTTTTAACTATAAAAATTTTTATTTTAACTATTTCAAGTATATATAATTTATATATACTTGAAATAGTTACTTTTTGGTTGAAATAGGATGTGTAAAAGCGGTGGGGGGGTTAACTGGATTACCAAAATTTATAATCGTAATATTTTCATAGGTTGAGTTAAGAAAATCTTTATAGAACACAGTAGGTGTGAAATATAATTTTCTAAAAATTGTTTTACACAAATTTTACGACAAAGGATGGGTTGATGAGAAAGAAATAGCCCTTACTAAGAAGGGATAGCCCCCCCTCACCACTAACTACCCCTCCTTCACAGACAATCTAGCAAAGCTTTGTGCCGAAACCTTCTATAGTCATTGTTATGTTTATAAATTAAATTCCCTCATATACTACTTTTAAATGTATCCATCTTTAATGAAATAAAAGAAGACATCTACTTACATAATGCAGTTTCTGCAAGACCTTTGGTAGAAGCCATTCTACAAATAAAAAAAAAATAAATAAAAAAAAAAATTGTTAGAACATTGTAAACAAAAATATATTTTCATTATAAAGTTTTGATTGAATGTCCTTTCACAAGTAGAGAACTTGCTAATTTCCATTCCACTGTATCGGGTCAAAAAGATGGTACCGCTAGAATGACCACTCAAACTTTCATGTTTTTAAATGAAAAATACATTAATGTTATGAAATGGTTATTTCAAGATTAACTTAAATGACAATAGTTGTTTATTAACTAATTAGTTGTTTTTTTTACGAAAAATTTATAAGTAAATAACTGTCTTGTAATGAGAGAATCACATCTCTAAGAAGACTTGATTTAACATTTATATCTTTATATAAATATTTAACATTTATTTCACATTGGGGAGAAAATCCCTTGTCAATAGATATTTTTGTATAAGTAACTAGTATAAAAGATTGAGCTTAAAAAACTATGATTTTTGTTTAAAATAAATATACAATTCAGCTGAAATAGACTGCAGTAACAAAATTTCGTCAGACAGGAGCTGCAAAAAGTAAGCGAATTTCTCAGTATTGAATTTTCCTGCGATATAGTTAGATGGTATTGGAGGCTGTAGAAGAGAGATATAGGAGGAATAGACGGTATACTTCAGAAGATATAGATAGAAAGTATAGTAGTTATGGAGTGTGCAGGACGAAAAGAGTTAATAGAAGAAGGTGGTATTCTTCAGAAGGCATAGTTAGAATGAATAGGAGTTATTGAGGGTATAGAAGAAATGTGTACTTCAGAAGGTATAGTATGTATGTTTTTATTACGGGATAATGGTTCGAGGTGCGTCAAAAAAGATTGGAACAAAATGTAAGGCTTGATGGGTTCGGGTGCATGTGTTACAAGCGCTTTTCCTGAGAGCAAACTGGTTAACCCTCAATGGAGCAGGGAAGACTCAGGCCATCATCGAAACTAACCTAACACAGGTTTCAATCGAAGCGGGATCTTTTAAGGACTTACCGCATTTCAAATAGTAGCGGCATAATGATGTCACATACGCCAGAATGAAACGTACGCAAATATTTAATATCAACCGAATTCAACGTAAATAAATGTTCACCAGTAGGTCTTTTTTCAAAAATATATTTTTTCAAAGTCAATAATTTCAGAATATGTACCTGGGAAAAGAAAAGTTTCAGAATTCTAAAAGTCATTGTCAACTGGAGCTGCTGAGGGGAAAACTAGTTATAAGGGTGCAGGGTATAGCTAGAATTAACACTGTTATAATAATGAAAATTACTAAAATTAAATCTTATAATATATATATATTTGCAATATTTTCTAATTTAAAACCCAGCACACACAACTATAGTTAAAACAACAATTATATTCCACGTTTTTTAAATTTCTTATTCTTAACAAAGATATAAACGATTCCATTTGGTCTTAAACCTTTTCCCTTCCCGTTTTCTGGATGTCAGTAATGTCCTATCATCCTCAGTGCTGGCTTATCGTGACCTTCGCTACTCATCATCACTAATCAAACCTTATCTCTAATCATCACTAATCGTCATTGGCCAATGGTTGTCAAACAGTAGGCCCCAGCCTATCGAAACCCGATAGTTAAGTGTCAACTCTGGTGTTAACAAGACAATCATTTTTAGAAACCGTTGAAAGCGACAACGGACAAAGATTAGTGATAATTAACAGCTATAAGCGATTAGTGATGATAACCATTCGCATTTTCAAACGAGATTTTCATTTTAAAGAAAGTCCTAGCATAGAATTTAGATTCTCTAGTTTATCATAAATGAGACTTTGGAAAATAAATTGCTGTGTTTTGGAGGATTAACTCGTGAAAAATATTTTTTTTTTTTTTAGTTAAATGAGTGTTTCAATAAATTTGCCTTATTAAATTTACATTGAAAAAAAAAATCCTATACTCGTAATTTAAAAAAAAAAGTAATATACAATTTTTTTAAAACAGTAGATTATATAGATATATAGTAGATAAAAGTTTAATACAAGTATAATAAACGTTAAAACATTTCATTAAAGCTCATTGTTAAGGAAAATTTAAAAAATTTCCATAATAATTTATTTGGTTTGTTTTGTTAGTGTCTTCATGTGAACAAGACTTGCCGAACGAAAATGGACTTAGTAAGTAGCTTTCCTTAAAACTCCCTCCGAATTTACAAAACCAAAATTTACATTGTAATTTAATTGTATTGTAATTTGAAAATACTCCCCATTAAAGATCTCATATTCAGATTATGATCTTTTTAATTTTCAGAGAAAGAAGTTAATATAGGTTGTGGCCAATTAAATTGCATTTTAAATTGCATAACCTGGAGAATAAATTTCTGATTTTCCCGGGCTATCACATTAGCCAAAAATTATTTGGTATCAATGATGTAGAAAATGGGGGGTTAAATCAATATCAATCATCATTATTAGTTCAGAATACAGGGACGTATTGAAAAGGTCTGACGATATTGAATGTATTTAAAAGGTATAGTTGGAAGTTATAGTTATGGAGAGTATAGTCGGAATAGAGGGAATATAAGTTTTAGTTCAGAAGATATACTTAGCGGTATATATCAGAAGGTATAGAAGTTATGGAGGGTGTAGAAGGAATAGAGGGGAAAAAAGGAGTAATTTAAAAGATATAAAAGTTATCTTTCAATGTTGAATGTATACTTTGGCAGGCATATTCAGAAGATATTATATTATATAGGAATGTATAATTAGGAAGGCATAGGTTTAGAATATATTCAGATGGCATAGAAGGCATAGAAAAACTTAAGAACTTGATGGATAGGTTTATGTTGATTTACAGAAAATATTTCCGAATAAATTTCTGATACAAGTATTCGTAATGCTCTATTTGGCGTTATTAGTATTTTTAAATTTTTTAAAATAAAATTAAGCAAATTTATAATTTCTTTGGATAAGTCATTGCAGAAGCTTAAATGCTAATGTAATTGTAATCAAACTTGATGTTGTAAATGAATCCCCCTTATCTATTTTTGATTACAACGTTTTTGTGCTTCCAATGTAATTTCTCATGGAGAAAAGCAACAAATTGAGCTTTTATGGGGAAGCGAGAGGTTCAGTTAAACACCCGTTTCTAATATTTAAATTAAAATTTTGTAACCCCTAAATTTTTTTTGTCAATTTATGTTTTGAGTTTCTCTACAATAAATTAATTACTTTATAGAAAATTATTTGTAGAAAACTATTTTACTCACATTTTATTCCCTACCATTTGGGCTTATTTATTAATATTATATTTTTTTTTTGTTCAACAACGAATATTTTTAGCTCTCCATATTTGTATTTGTAAATATGATGTGCCAAATATTATTCACTGAAACCGTATCCTTTAGAGCATTAAAACACACAAACAGAAAATGCACACACACACGCAAACATACACTCACAAAAAAAAGTAGGAAACACAAAACGCACGGTATCTTGTAGGAAGGAACAGAAGATATATCAAAAGCATTTTCAAAATTCTGTTTCTCAAACTAATTTAAAACTACAATCCTTTGAATTTATTTATAAAATATAAAAACGTGCATCCTTAATTTTAGTTTTTTTTTGTTAAAAAATCCTTAGTCCTTATTTACCGATTAATCAATTGATTCCAATTTCCTTGCCAGATGTTGGATTCCATATAATATAATGAAATAACCGAGACATTTATACCTAATATCTCTTCTTTTTTACTTTATTAAACTGAGTTTATGTAAATTTAGACAAAAATGAAGTTTCTCATATCTTCTGAAAATTGTGCTAATAAAATTGACTTAATTGACTGGCCAATTTCATATGAGATGCATGTTCAAGGTACAAAGTAACCAAGGCAATATATTCATTGGTCTTATATGCTCTGTATCATTCTGCCTGAAAATATATTGTTTAAACACGCTATCTACAATTGTGTTAAGAATGTTAAATAACTCTATATATCACAGACTGAAGTAACAACAGTGAAATATGTTTATATATACATAACACAGGTTTCAATCGAAGCGGGATCTTTTAAGGACTTACCGCATTTCAAATAGTAGCGGCATAACAGCTCCCTCTTTAGTGTTCCCTTGGCTTAGGATTGGACTCAGAAACAGCCCATCCGCAGGGATAGAAGATGTCATTGTTCAACTGGTGACACTTAGTTAAGTTAAGAATGAAATAAACACCTTCAGAAATCATAATTCCCTATATCAGGGTTAGTAGAATGATATTTCGTTTCTCAAAATAATCTGAAGTGATTCTTATTCCAAGTTTGTCCTATGCCCTTCAAAAAAAAAAAAAAAATTCATTTANTATATATATATATATAATACTTCATTTATTTGTAAGAAATCTATTTATTTGTGTAAATTTAATAATTGTTTGAATATGGTGTACGAGTAGAAGACGATATCTTGCAAGTAATTGAAGAATTAAAAGTGGAAGACGAAGTAATATCTGAAGACAATGAAGAGAACCGACATTGATAAATAACGAGATAAATTACTCCAGTGAATCCTGTATGAGCCGGTATCAATAAAATTTTTAATTATATACACGTGGCCTTTCATTTCACACCTCAGCTGATACTATTGCTTAAATAACATTTTTGCAGCTACATAGAGATTATGAATTTACAAAAAATAAATAAATAAAATAATGAATATGAATTGAGTGAACAGATTTTCCTAAATGGAACATAGGTTAGAGTATATGTGACTTATTTGTTATTATGAAGGCAATGAGGGTAAAGTGTAATAAATAATGTTAAAGCTCGCTCTAGACTGTTCGGGACGTATGAGGGGGTGTAGTGCTCAACATTCTCAGATTCCTTCTTGAATATCATTGTTATAAATTTACATATTTCTATCCGATATTCGCGCTTCGAACGGCATCGATTGCTTGGCAGTGGCTATAACAGATTGCGAACTTACCAGCTCTCTCGTGCTTCAGATTCTATCATCAACAGAAAGAAAGACACTAAATGTTGATCATGACATGAGCCGACAGATAATAAAAAATACAAAAGGAGAGTTTTTTGACCGTAGATATTATTCTAAGATGATTTTAGTTGGGGTTCGGTCAAGGTAGATCCAAAAAACACAAATTTAAAAAAATGTATTTTTTAATAAAGGATTATCTGCCGACATTTCGGCTTACATTGTAAGCCATCTTCAGGGCTATCATGAAGATAAGAGAGGACGTCCTGTCCCTAAGTTCACATTTCTATGACTACGTACTACGTACTTGTAAGTCATCATCAGGGCGATAATGATGTACCATATGAAGAGATCAACGAGGGAGGTTTAAGACCAGTTTAGTTCTGCACTCTGAGATGTGACCATAAACCTCCCTCGTTGATCTCTTCATACATCACTGTCCCCCTGATGATGACTTACAAGTTAAGTCGAATAGTCAAAATTAATTAAATAATTACCCAACAACTTTGGAATATTTTATTTTTCTAATCATAGTTCAAACTCTGATTAATTTCTCCAGCATATAATACTCGACGGCCAAACCTTGACCACTTTATAGTATAGTTTATTGTCAATAAAGAAAAAGTTTTTATTAATAAAGAAAGACATTTATTGGTGGTGAAACGAAAATTGCTAAAACCGCTAATCATTCAGATTAGACTAAGGTTCGCCTGTCAAAGCTGAAGGTCATAAGTTTCTATAGCCAAATTCCTAAAAAGGAATGTTCTAATTGACCTTGGAAGTCGGTGAGAATTTGCCAAGCCTAGCCTAGTCTAGGAACAAGGCATTCGATCAGTGCATCTTCTAGCAGTAATAAGTACATGAATAGAAATGGGACTTCCCACTCCAAGGTAAGCTAAAAATAAACAGATGGGAAAATGATTACGGCTGCATTAACAGGCAGAGGACTTGCAGGAAATACCAGTGGCGCTGGTCAGGGGACGAGCAGGAATGAAAGGACTGGTTTCCTGGTCACAGAGGAATTCGCCAGAAGTAATTTCATCCCACAGGGATAGTTCCCGATAAATGGTGTGTATAAATACCCACTAAGTGGGTTCCTCCTGGAAGAGTGATTTGCAACAAGGAACAGTGCAAATAACTTACACTCATCACTATATTTTTCCTATATCTCATAAAATTCTACCGATATTTACCTATTTGCTTTTTTCTATCTATATTATTCTACCTAACTGGGGCAGAGTAGACTAATCAATTATTCATTAGTGCCATTTAAGTCGGTTACTTGTAGAGAGGCCCTCCATACATGATCCAAAGTGTTTGAAGGAAAGAAATGTATAGGCAAGAGTAAATGTCTAATTAAGATGGCAGTGGGTAAGTTCAATAAATTATTACTGAAGACAGACCGGGAAGTGTTACCCAAATTACTGTTTATGATTCTCAACTATCCTGTAAAATTTCTTAAATATCTAACTTATTATGAATATTCTATTCAAATGTCCATGGACATAAAATTAAAAATCACAATGTATATTGAAAAGACGAAAATGTACTTTAAAAATTTCTATTTTATTTTTTTTTTGAAAACTGTTCTACGAAAAAGTTCAATCCAAATCAGAAAGCACAATAATATAACATTTACATAAATGTCTTTATTAAATTAATAAAACCTAACAAAGCACATTTTTATATATGTTAAGAAATTGATGTAAAATGAATGAGGATGTAATACTGATAACAGTGCCTTTTATCCTGGGCTTCTCTCATCTGTGCAGGCCTGCATACGTTTATTTTTGTAATTACATATTAAATTTTAAGGTTTTATATATTAAATATTTGTAATCATATTTTAACACATAGGGCATATGTAAAAAAAAAGTAATTTGTAGGCTTTATTTTATAATTTGATGAATTTAATATAGACGATTAGGATTAGGATCAGGTTATAGGGCGATCAATATCATGGTTATTACGCCCTGACTGTTGGGTTAATTAAATTTTTTCATAAATGCCTGTTTCTCTTAAAATGCACATAAGTTTGCCTACATTGGATTCATGGTTTGCCAGGGATGCCGACAGTTGTCTTGGGAGGTTTTTGCATGTAAATAGATTAGTGTAATATGGGCATTCCTCGATGAAATGTTGAACGCTCATTTGAGAACTACATTTAGGGCATATTGGCGGTTGATCTTAAGTGATTAAATGCATGTGGGTAATATAGACGATTATGTGAACTTTGTGTTTAACTAATTATTAGTAAATTAATAATAATCATTAACTCCTTAATTTTATGAAGGAGGTAATACTTTTTATTTGCCTGAAAATGAACTGATATGACACACCGGCTTGGAGTCTTTCCTGAATACTGTATACCGCGATATCTTCGCGATATCCAACACCCACTATACCGGCATCTCGAGTGACTCCACGACAGAGGATCGCGACATCTGATGTCTGGGGTCAGGAACATAGATCGATGGGATGTAATTCTTATTGCAGCTAGCCCATTCTGAGGCAGTTACTTACACTCTATGCTCATGAGCGTAATGCCATCACAAATGTGTATGACAGCGAGAGACCATCCTCTCAGAGGACTTTTCTCCCGATTTATGTATCTAATTTCCCATAAATATATATTTCCAAGAAACAATTTAATATAAAATACAGTGAAAATTGCACTGATTAGTTTTGTTTAATTAAATTTTAACTAATTAAATTTATTTTCGAGTAAATTCCTATAACTCCAAGATGTATTGTAAATTTATATTAGATTATTCCAATTTTTTCCAATTTAATATCCCAATAACCCCTTGAAAACTCTATAGCTCATCGTTGAAACAAACTTTCCTCAGGGACTTATACGGAAGACTCAATGTAGGAAATGCAGAATTTTACTGCAGAATGTTACTGCCCCTGCAATTACAGAAGGAACTGCGCTCATGCCTTGAGCTACACCTTCGGGAATTCAGGTGCGACTAAGTGTCTCGAATCCTATATTGCATTTGTACTGGTGTTATCATGAGTTAAAATTGTGATAGGTTAGGTGCTACAATAACCTATTAAAAATGTCATTTTATTTATAATATTTATATTCTATAACATATTAAGGAATATATTATGACAGTAATTACAATTTGTGTGGGCTCTGTCGATTTTAAATTATAGAACTGATTTATGGTTGAATACAAATAAAGAAAATTAGGAGTTTAGAGGTGGTTTTTTCATTTATTTGAGTTAGGATAAAACTCAATTGTCATGTGTAAAACAGTAGGTACAAAGAAATTAAATAAAATTTTCTAAAGAATATCTTTTTTAATAAAGAATATGACTTTTTTTTAATATTAGAAACGGTAAGTAAGGAATATACATAAGAATGTAACTACGATGGTTGAGCAATTCAGCCATCCTTTCTTCTCTGTGAAGAAAGTGGTCTTTCCTTTCATCTCTTTGCTTCCTCTCTCTCTTTCTCTCTCTCTCTCTAACTCATGAGATATAATTCGTCATTCACTCTCATTTATGTTAGTATGAATGAAACAATGAAAAATTGCTGAACACCTGGTTGTTGGAGAGATTTTTTACAGGTCTGCCATTGTTGACAATGATACGGCTATCGTTGATTTCCTTGTACAGGACATCCTCGGAGAGAAATATATGTCAAATTCCATTTGTGTCGCGCAGGATTCGATATTGTCGTCCACGAGAAGAATTCCTCCCTTCTAACTTGTAATTTCTTCAAACAAGATGTCCTGAGACAAACCAATTGCTCAGCCTGTGGCTGGGAAGTGTTATACTTCATTAGTGAAGATTATTTGTATAGAATTTTTGTTGGGGTTCGGTCAAGGTTAAAAACAAAACAAAAAAATGTGAACTTTTTTTTTTTATCTGCCGACTTTTAGTCGTTTGCAAGCCATGTTAGATTGTAAGCCATCTTCAGGGCTATCATGAGGGCGATAAGGGACGTCCTATCACCTGTACCACATGTTCATGACTGACAGCTCATGACAATTATTGGAGATTGTTACCGCCTCACTGTCTCTGGCTACTCCATGAGAAGTAAAACCTATGTAAAACATGTAGGACCGGGATTCAAATGCGAGTCGTTTACGCTAACTAGTAGACTACGACCATCACACAAACACACACACACACACCGTTATGTTTGTGTACTAAATGCATCTTATGCACCACATTTTTGGTTTCTAGTAGAGTGGGATCCGAGAAAATACTGGAGAAACATGCTGAAACAGCTGTCGTGACGAAGAGCACCCAAGCCTCCTAATTCCTCCATGGCTGAGCCACTAGTCCTGGAGCTGGAGTCTTCGAGTGAGGTCTGGACAACTCTGTTCGTCAGGACCGGACCCATACCCCCGCAGAACTGGTTGTCGCTTCCTTTTAAGCGTTTGGACTTTTTCCAACTGCGATCATCATCCTGTCTTCCACTCCTGTCTTCAGATGTGTATCGATATCAGGACCATTTTCTTTTCTTTTTCAATAAACATTCAATAAACATTTTATCCTGGAAAAGATTATTTATTTGTCCCTTTATCGATAAAATATGTCTGTACACGTCTTACTTTGTACTTCCTATCAGAAATTTATTCACATGTATTGAAAAATAAAATAAAATGAAATAATCAGTTTAAAAAATTCCAAAAGCAGATTCTACATGTTTCATTACGCTTGAGCTGGAGATTGATTTAATTTTATAAACCTTTGATAGTGGTGTCATTGGTCACCTTCTCTCCTCGAAGGTTGAATGTCATTTTTTAAAAATTCATTGTGGTGATCATATTACAAAATGTTTTTATTTAACAGAATGTAATAAATAAATAAAATGTTTAATATAATAAATTTTTATTAATTATATATGTAATTTTATAAATCGAAAAAGCCAATGAAGAGGAAAGTTAATGTCGCTGAGCCTGGCTCTAGAATGACTGGAAAGGTGGAGTAAGAATCCTTAAAGATAGAGTGAATCCTCCAAACCATCCAAGTACATATAAAATGAAGCCTTTTTAGATTTGTGTCATGACGCGACTTTTGAATAGTATTTTTTGGTGTGTTAGCTCTCTTTTAAAGTACTGAGGATCAAGGTGGAGTCAGGAGCTATCTAAAGGTAAAATCCATTCTAAACATGTATGGCTCTGGACAAGTTTTTATTTAGAGACAAAAGTTGAAGAAAGCGGGATTTGAACCCAGAACGGAACGGATTCCCTGAGCTATCCTGGTGCCCCTAAGAGATTTTTAATGAAGCAATTTTTAATAATAATAATATATCCATTTACTGCATACACATTGGAGAAGCTAAAATATGTTTCGTACAAAATTGGATTTGATCTAGTGCCTGCAATTTTTAAAATTATGAAACTAAATTCTGTATTTATGCTTATTTTTTTTACAAATATTTGGATAAGTTAGTTTGTTAATGGTTGAAATCGGTCGATGGTGAGGGGAAGTTCAGAAGAAGACCAAACTATGAAATTTTAATATATTCATTATTGTTTTCGTTACGAAAAATATACCAAACAAAATAGGGATAAAATAGAAATTTATAACATATTAAATATATACATGGATATAGATATCATTATTTAGGCGTTTTATTGTAAAAATTCATTTTTGGTATGTCAGATAACAAAATATTAATTTATAAAATATGAAGCTCATATTATTTTGATAAACGCATATTAATGTTGACATTTACCAATTTGACAACAATGGCAGAGTACTTCTCCCACTGTTCCCTATTGGTCTTTCTTTTTCCGCTTGTTACTCTCTTTGACGTATAAGGTGTTATTCGCCATTTACTATCACTAATATATGTCGACATGTCAGTGAAACATGGGAAATTAGATAAGCATAAGCAACTGCTGCAAGAAGAAAATTTTTAAATGTCTTACTGCTTTCTTTTGAATATTTTGGAATTTCCTAGGTTAACGAATTACAAAAACCTCTTATAGCATTCGATGGAAATTTAAACTTTTCGAAAATCTTTATTGAATAATTTTGTCAATCAACTATTTTTTTATCGATACATTTTATTTTATATGTTTAACTTCTACTCAAATGTTTATTATCTTTTAATAACAGGCGATATGTCCGTCATTGGACTATATATGGGAAATTAAAAAAAAATTACAAATAGTATAATATATTAATTTCATAGTCAATTGTAAACCTTAACTGATCCATAGCAGAAATTATATTTCTATAGAAGTTATATTTGTTAAATCCATTTTGAATAAAAATGTCTTGTTTTTCTCTCAAGTATTTCTTTAAAAAAATCTTGACTAATGTATGAAATGAATATTACTGTGACAACATTTCTTTCTAATGAATCAAAATATTTTACTGTTAAAAAAAAATTAAAGATATGTCTTTGACAATTAGAAGATTGTGTGTAGAAATTTTCTTTGGTTGTAAATATTTTACCTCTCCTTTAAAGAATGTTTTTTCAGCATTTTGAATTACTCATATAATAATTTATTTCTAGAAGAATAAAGAGATAAAGAATTTAAAAAAAATAAAGGCATAGAGAATCATATCATAAGGTTTTTACTAATAATTCTTTCCAGTATTATACAAATTTGATTTATGAAAACCTATATCTTTTATTTATTAATTTTGTTGTAATAATCTTTTATGATTTCTGCTTCGTTTTTGCAGCTGATTTTTTTTTTCTTGTATGTGGGAGGTGGAGGCCCTTTGTGACTAGACATTGGAAGTGAGGGGTTTTTTCCTCTTCTCAAGAGGGGTGAGAAGGCCAAGAGCCCACACCCCAATCTCATCTCCTCCATTCTCACTGATTATTTTCTTATCAAATGGATAGGGGAAATGCATAATCAGAAGACAAGGAGAACAACCGAGCAAAAAAAAAAAAAAAAATGTTTATTTCAGATTCTTCTATCCGAGAGGAGGATGTACACTGCTCGAAAAATATCCAAAGCCTTTTTTGGCTTTGAAGCCATATATGTTTTGGCAAAATCAAAAGGAATGTGACTTTTAAGTTCTTTTCACATGACAGATTTTTTATTTTTTATTTTGTAAAATATTTACTCATATTTCATCGGGTGGATATGAAAAATGATAATATAAGATAATGATAAGTAATACCACACACACACACATACTGCATTCAAAGCACAACAGCCCTATTTTTAGTTCTTCTTAATGAAATTTGGCATTTAATTTCATTTAATGCAAAAACAAAAGGCTCAATTTATTTATTGAGCGAAATTTGATCAGAAGGATGTTAAGAGCAATGAAATTAAAAAAAAAAAGTTTATTAGTTAAAGAAATATTTTAAAAATTCGCTTAGTTCACATAATTTCTGTGTGAAAGAAATTATTTTTAGAAGTTAGTTATATTTGTGTGTATGTGTGTGTGTGTGGCATTTAAATATAAATGAAAAACCAATAAAATAGAATTTTACTTGTGTTTAGAGTTACTTGCTATATAAATCTTATAAATAAAGCACGGTCTACTCTTTTGCGCAATTAAAAGTAATGTTTTCTCACAGATAAAAACAAATATTAATAAAAGTTCCCAAATAACCCACTAGGATACACTATTGGTAAGTTGTTACGTGAACTATAAAATATCGATTTATCGTTGTGGTAGATGAACTATTTAAATTATTTTAATGAAAAAAAATATTAAAACAAAATTGTATCTATTATATTTTAATAATTATTTAGAAAAATCTGCTGTTAATATGAAATCAGCGGTTTATCTGAAATGTTTGCAAAACAACTTTATCGTGATCAATGTTAATTTAATGTAAGTGTGCAAATAGCATTTACCTAAAGAAAAAATACGAAATATTTTCTGGCTTATCTGAAACGATGCTATTTGAAAAAAAATGTTAATGACATATCAGGTGAGTAAACTAAAGAGATTTAACTTAGTTCATTAAAGTTAGTTATATATAAACAATTGTAAATTTGAAATTTTATTTATAAACAGAACAAGGAAGGCAAAATAAAATATCATTAAATGTGGCCCTAAAGGACTGGGAAGAAAGAGGGTGAAAATACTTAGCCATCTTAGAAAAGATCCGCTAAAATGTTTTAAAAGAATGAAAATAAGAGTCTATCGAGTTCTAGGTGCTTCTGCTGTTATTGTTTTGGGAGATTTAATGTGTTGCTGGTGCTACAATATTGTACTAATTGTCTAGTGTAATGTTGTTTTGACATGCTGAAATGATGATGTTGCAGTAGCCATTTCCTGCTGTGCTGATGAGCTTATACCTGTACTGAGGGTGTGCTGAGGTGAAGCTGCTAGCTGAGAATGATCTTTATTGTGCTGAGCGCGCTGCTGTAATGAATTGCTGTTATTTTACTGCTGTGCTTACAAGGTTCGACCTGATGTACTATCTACACGCAGATGGTATGCGAACGTTTTGCCGATAAGCTGGTATAATGATGTTTCTTAACGTCCTGAAATAGTGTTGTATGTGCTGATATGATTTGCTGCCATTTTCCGCTCTACTGGAGAGAAAATGTGAGAAGATGTAGAGTATATGATGTGTTGAGGAGCTGATGCACCGTTATTTTGACGCGCTGATAATATGCTGAATGTGCTCATGTTCAACCGCTTTGCTGTTGCGATGGTATACTCATGTGCTAAATGTACTGCTGTGATTTTTTTGGGCTAGTATTAGTATATGTTGTTGCTGATTGTACTGGCGTTTTGCTGCTGTTGTTCCACCATTTTTGTGATGCTGTGGCGACGAGATGTTGAGAGGGTTGTAGTATTTGTGCAGATGTACTGTGTCATGTTCTTATTAATATGAATATTTAGGTCATTGGAAATCTTCTTAGCTAATGCATTTTCTTCGTGACAAAATTTTTACTCCACGCTTTCATCAATATAATTTAATAAGATCAAATCGGCTTTAATAAAACATTTAAAAATGTGGTGTGAAGCAATTAATGCTGTTTCCAATTATCAAAAAAAATCAGCCGCGTTCAATAATTTCCAACTATGAACAAGTTTGTATACATTCCATGAGTGCTTGAATCTGAATAGAAATATCTTGGGATGGTTCAGTAGGCAGCTGGAAAGTTATTGGTATCCATCAATAAGTTCCAAATATATACAAGTTTGTATATATTCCATGATAGCTTCTATCCTTATATTGAGACCTGGAGGGTATGGTTCACTTGACAACTGGAAGGAGATTGGTATCCATCAATAAGTTCCAAATATATACAAGTTTGTATATATTCCATGATAGCTTCTATCCTTATATTGAGACCTGGAGGGAATGGTTCACTAGATAACTGGAAGGAGAATGGGTGCGATCATTAAGCTCCAAATATGAACAAGTATTCGAGACTGGCGAGAGAGCCGGCACCTGCATCCAGGCGCCAGGAGCTATGTGCAAACAGTATGCCAGCCTCATCTGTGCCAGCAGAGAGTCAACGAACTCTCACCTCAATGAATCTAACCATCTCATTGAAGACCTCTCAGCTGATACATCTGTTTGAGTAAGAAATGTCTCGTTCTTCCACTGGGGAATTACAACCCTGGGAAATTTCCTTCAACATATCTGATAATTGTTCCACCGTTTTATCATTCTTAGCAAAGGATAAAATTGATGTTAACCTTCTTCCGGTTTGGAGAGTGTTATTTCATTTTTATCAAACAAGCTTTCGCTCTGAGCTTCTTAAACTCCTTCAATATGAACAATGTATAAAACTATTTATAAGTGTAAAAATTAGAAAAATATTTTTTTTTATGGCATGGAAATCTTTCGTCTCAGATGATACTTCGAATGACAACCGACTGTTCAGCTGTCTCAGAAATAAACAACGTAGTTTTGAGACTTGAATGCGACAGATAGCACCAATAATAGTAAAAGAGGAGAAACAATAATTACACTCTTATATATAATATACATATGACAATTAGAAGATTGTGTGTAGAAATTTTCTTTGGTTGTAAATATTTTACCTCTCCTTTAAAGAATGTTTTTTCAGCATTCTCTGTCGATTTTAAATTATAGAACTGATTTATGGTTGAATACAAATAAAGAAAATTAGGAGTTTAGAGGTGGTTTTTTCATTTATTTGAGTTAGGATAAAACTCAATTGTCATGTGTAAAACAGTAGGTACAAAGAAATTAAATAAAATTTTCTAAAGAATATCTTTTTTAATAAAGAATATGACTTTTTTTTAATATTAGAAACGGTAAGTAAGGAATATACATAAGAATGTAACTACGATGGTTGAGCAATTCAGCCATCCTTTCTTCTCTGTGAAGAAAGTGGTCTTTCCTTTCATCTCTTTGCTTCCTCTCTCTCTTTCTCTCTCTCTCTCTAACTCATGAGATATAATTCGTCATTCACTCTCATTTATGTTAGTATGAATGAAACAATGAAAAATTGCTGAACACCTGGTTGTTGGAGAGATTTTTTACAGGTCTGCCATTGTTGACAATGATACGGCTATCGTTGATTTCCTTGTACAGGACATCCTCGGAGAGAAATATATGTCAAATTCCATTTGTGTCGCGCAGGATTCGATATTGTCGTCCACGAGAAGAATTCCTCCCTTCTAACTTGTAATTTCTTCAAACAAGATGTCCTGAGACAAACCAATTGCTCAGCCTGTGGCTGGGAAGTGTTATANTATATATATGCCTCCAGAATGTATAAGTGTGAAGTATTGTTATTATAAATTGTGCTTTAGAATAGTAAAACTCCGATAACTCCTTCTTATCTCGCACTATACCACATACCACCTCCCCTTTCAGTTTTCCTTATCCAAGAACAACTTACTTAAAATTTACAGTAATGAGTTATATTCTTTTTTTGTTAAACAGCCTGAAATTCATGAATATGTATTTATTTCGATACACATCGACAAAATCTTTTCCCGAAATCTTTTCCACCAAAGATTAATAATATTAGCGTTGATTTGCTAATAAGCAAGTTAATATCTATTCCAAAAATACAACAGACCTCCCTGGAGATACATAATACTTAAGACTTGTTTTCTTTTTTTTAAAGAGCTTTATTAGTAAATTCTAATATGCTGGTAAAGCCAGGGGATTGGGATGCATGGAAAGGTGGAATTTATTAAAAGGAGTAAAAGTGTACATCAACTGTGGTTCAGAGAATTTCAGATTGGATGGACTGAATTCGTTGTCTGTTGGATGGTTTGGCAGTTCAGATCACTACTACTAAATGTTAGTGAATACAAGGCTGACTTGCGGCTTAGTAGCTTGTAAAGTTGCCCACATCTCATATTTATCTCCTGTCTTTTGACACATTTTTATATGTGTGTGCTCCATAGTAGTAGGGAGCCAAGATGAAAGCCCAGAAGGAACGTTGGGGTAGAGATGTCGTGGAATTCAATTCTCCCAGTTTGTATATTTATTAGTGTGAACGTAACATGGCAGCATTTGCCTTATTCAGCCTAAATGCTCCAGCCCTGGCATCATCAATGTTTATACATGAGATGGCGTTGAAGAATGCCCCTGGCAGTATGGGAGTCGGGATCAGAAAAAAGCATTGTCTTGTCATCAGCAAAAGTTGCAATGAGTGTATTAACACGAGAGGAGATATCTGCAGCGTATAGGATGTAAATGATGGGCCCGAGCGCACTACATTGAGGAACTCCTGTGTCCGCTTGGTACTTTTTGGGGTAATCTAATACACGTCGGACTCCGAAGAATCGGTCTGTTAGATAGGAGCAATCGGTTCCATCGGAAACTAAACTAGTGTTAGGAAAACATTTGGAGAGAGAATATAGAATGGGGATTAGCCTTGCGATAAGTATCTTTTCAAAGACCTTTGAAAAAAGAGATAGTAAGCTGAAAGAAAGAAGAATTACTTGGGAGTTTATCAGACTTTGGAAAAATGATTATTAAAGGTAAACTTCCACAGGAGAGGAAGTTCAGAGAAAGGTATTGTATAGATAAGTGAGAAAATTTACAACTATTTTGGTAGCAGGTTTGAAATTTTAGCTGTAATAAGGTCGCAATTTGGAACTTGTGCTTCAGCAAGCGGAAAAGGATGTATTTCGCATCTGATGGGGCGGAAAATTTTTCTTCTACTACAGTAACCCAGGCTGAGATCGTTGTCACGGGGCAGACACCAACCTCAGATTCAACAGCCACAGGCGGACCAACCCAGACAAGAAGCGCCTCTTCCTCAACGACAGCCACCCAGGAGGGATCGACCTGCCATCTCCCATGTTCATCCATCACCAGCTTCCTTTGATCTCCAAGCCATGCTCCATTCTTTCTTCTCCGATTTCCGCGCCCTCCTCACCCCTCTTATAACCCTACTGACAACAGTACTGGATAAATTGACTTCCTCATCTATCTTAAAATGAGTCCTTCCTATTCTAATTCCTTCTCCGTCCTCCTTTGGAATGCTAACGGCATCCAAACACACACAAATGAACTCAAACTGACACTAGAAGATAAAGGTATAGATGTACTATTACTTACTGAAACACGACTAACTAAAAATAAGAAACTCTACATACCAGGCTACACAACTTACCGAACTGATCACCCAGACGGACGGGCTCATGGTGAAACTACGCTCCTCATTCGCACTTTCCATACTCATCATTTGATACCTTCCACTACTACAGACTCCCTCCAATCCACTTCAGTGTCTATCCATACAACCACTTCTCCAATTACCCTTTCCGCAGTGTATTGTCCACCTAACAAACCTGTTACCTCAAGCCAATTCCAAGAGCACTTTAAATCCTTAGGTCCCCGTTTCCTCTCTGGCGGAGACTATAATGCGAAACACCTTCAGTGGGGCACGAGAGCAACCAACTCCCGTGGCCGTGCTCTGTATAATGTCATTTCCTCTCACAATTTCTCTACTTTATGTCCCTCCTCCCCCACCTACTGGCCCACTGTTACTAACCGTCTTTCTGATATCCTGGATTTTTTCATTTGTAAAAATCTTATTCCTTTTCACCACTCCGTAACTACGTTAAATGATCTTTCCTCTGACCATAGCCCTGTACTCCTGACACTATCACTCACACCCATCCCTAGACAATTGCCACCATCACTAATAAATGGTCCCATTGACTGGCCATTTTTCAGAACTCTACTTGAAGAGTCGCTTGACCTCGGAGTCTCCTTGAAAACTCCTGAAGAGCTGGATGATAGTGTCCAGTTCTTTACTGTCACGATTCAGCAGTGTCTCTGGGAGGCAAACTCAAAATCTAACTGCACCCAGTCCACTATATATATTCACCAGAACCCATCCCCGACTCAATTAAAAACCTTATACGGGCAAAGCGTAAAGCTCGAGTCCTGTTTCACAGGTTCAGGCATCCCTCAGACCGCAGGAAGTTCAACCAGCTATCCCGTCTCGTAAAACAAAAACTAGGTGATTTACGAAATAAGGCATATAATACCTACCTGTCAAGCCTCTCAGTAGGAGACAAATCCCTCTGGACTGCAACTCGCAGAATTCTGAAACACCATGAACCTTCCACCCCCTTGCGTCGAGAAGATGGCTCCTGTGCCTCTTCCGACAAAGACAAGGCCCAAATGTTTGCTCGACATCTAAGAGAAACATTTACTCCTCATCCAGATCCTAACAGTTTGTCCAATAATGCAGAAGTTGGAGTCACTGGACACACCATTACCAATGTCCTTGCCGATTAGGGCAGTAACACCATCTGAGGTCAAGTATATTATTAACCATCTGCCTAAACGCAAAGCACCCGGCTATGATTTAATCACCGGATTAATACTTAGAAACCTACCCCAAAAAGCAATCATTTTCCTGACATACCTCTATAATAGTGTCCTTCGAACCACCCACTTTCCACTTCTCTGGAAATTCTCTGAAATAATCCTGTTTCCCAAACCCGGTAAACCTGCTCACAATACATCATCCTATCGACCAATCAGCCTTCTTCCTTTAATGTCCAAGGTATTTGAGAAAGTTCTTCTAAAACGAATGATGCCTATCATAAATTCCTCAAATATCCTTCCCAATCATCAGTTTGGCTTCCGTTCCAAGCATTCTACCGTCCAGCAGGTGTTTCGCGTTGTAGACTACATTTCCTCTTCCCTTGAGCGAAAAGATTCTGTCCTGGTGCATTCTTGGACGTCACTCAAGCATTTGACCGAGTATGGTATTCTGGACTATTATATAAGCTCAAGTCCATATTCCCAAGTACCATCTATCTAATCCTTAAATCTTATCTCTCTAACCGATTCTTTAGGGTCCAGCAAGGATCAGATTACTCCGAACACTTCCCTGTGAAAGCGGGCGTTCCACAGGGCAGTGTGCTTGGACCTATCCTTTTCACCCTTTACACTGCGGACATCCCCACCCATCCTAATACCCTACTGGCCCTATTTGCAGATGACAAAGCGATCCTCACTTCCCATCCTGATCCTAAAACCGCTTCCAATAATCTACAAAACCACCTAGATGCCATTCAGCTCTGGTGTAGCAAATGGAGAATTAAAATAAATGAGTCCAAATGCGTACAGGTAAATTTTCAACTAAAAAAAGATTCCCCCTCTAATGTCACATTTAATAGTATACCTATAACCCTCCTTGATTCAGTCCGTTACCTTGGGTTCCACCTTGACTCACGACTTAATTGGAGCCAACATATAAAAATCAAACGACAAGAACTCAACAGGCGCTACGGACTCTTATACAGACTAATAAACAGGCGTTCACAGCTCACAACTGAGAATAAACTGACTCTATATAAAACACTAATACGACCGATCTGGACTTGCGGTGCAAAACTCTGGGGTGCCGCTAAGCCTTCCAACATCCAACGTATTCAATCCTTCCAATCCAAAATCCTAAGAGTTATTAAAAATGCTCCATACTACGTCTCGAACTCTACCCTACATCAAGATTATAATATCCCATTCGTCCAAGACTTCATCTCCACTCGCTTCACGCTCCTCCACTGTAAACTCCAATTTCACCCTAATCCATATGCCCTGTCTCTGTCATCGGACTCCAACCCCTATGATCCACCCCGACGACTAAAAAGAAGATGGCCCCGTGACCTCCTGGGGACATAATCTGTAAATAAATTGAGAGTGGTGTCATTGGTCACCTTCTCTCCTCATGTGATTGATATTGTATGTCTACTACAGTGCACTTAGATTGGTCTCCTGAATTAGGGTATGAAGTGGAGGGAAAATGCCTCAGTTATGTCAGCATCAGACGCTGCACGGGTGCCATCATCGATGTGGAGTGGTTGGGAAGTGGTTTTTGAGGCTTACTGGTGGCAGTCCAGGGGTAGTTATCTTCATTTGTCAGTAAGGAGAAATGATTGTTGAATTCTTTATTGCGAAACGATTTAAGTGCCCGTATCACTAAATGGTCCAATATGTTGATCGGAAGAGGTTTGGCGTTTGATGGATTATAAGGTTTGTTGGAGGAAGGTTTGGGATGCTGTCCAACATGACTGTCTAAAATAAGAGGATTGCCAATATAAAGATCTTCAGAATATTTTATGAAAACTCGGAGGTCAATAAAGTCTTCAAGGAGGGAATTGACCCCCAATCAACGGAGGAGTCGGTCAGAATGAGAACTAATGACCTTCCGAACATT
The DNA here is from genome assembly GCA_000696205.2 of Oncopeltus fasciatus. Classification (NCBI taxonomy): domain Eukaryota; kingdom Metazoa; phylum Arthropoda; class Insecta; order Hemiptera; family Lygaeidae; genus Oncopeltus; species Oncopeltus fasciatus. The sequence continues at coordinate 103,958 of KZ808231.1, forward strand.
CCAGAGTCAGCCTCAGCGGTCTCATCTCTTACGCATAAATTACTCTTTCCGACCTTGTTGATTAAATAAGTCTCTGTTCCCCTTATCATTAATGAAACATGGGAAATAATTTATTTACTCCCAACTCTTCCTCCTCGACCGATTTTAGATATTAACAAAACTCATTCAAATGTTTGCAAAAAGAATAAAATTTGGTTATTATTATTCTAAATTATTAATTTGGTTTCATTATTCTAAAAACTACGGATGATAGAGCACTTTCAATTTTATATATACAAATATATATATATGGAGCTGATGCACCGTTATNAATTTTAGGTACATTTAACAATTCCGGTGTTATATATATATATATATATATATGTGTGTGTGTGTGTGTGTGTGTGTGTATATAACCGATCATATTTTTTGCTATTCTGTCGGATGATTGATGAAGATAATAACATATTTATTTTTCCTATGTCGCACCAGGGTACCAACATGAATGGCTTGATTTCGTAAAGGGTTATCAACTAAGGGAAATAGATTTTAAAAATATGAGAATTGGGGAACAAGGGCTTCAAAGAGACCTTAAACAGATATATTAATTATTCCATCAGCTGTTAATCAGAGTCAAGATTCGAATTTACAATTTTTTTATGTTAAAAATTGATATTTCAAAATAATCAAAGCTGGGGATGAGATCCTGAGAAGAAGACTAAGGTAGAATGTATAGATTTTACTCGGTTTAGCGAATTCCAAAAGAATATACTTTAGTTATTGGGATACAACTAATATTGGTGATATATTTATTGGTAATATTGGTAATATTTAGTCTATCACTATTAAATTCCACAGAGATTTGTTTATTGATAAAAGTACTATTTATTTTTACTTTCATGGCGTAAAAAGCGTAATTAGTTATTTCTCCTCATGAGCGTTAGCATATCGCTTTTAAGTGACAAAATAAAGACTAAATTTAATGTGAAACAAAACTGAAACGACATGAAGGGGGATTACCTGAAATGCCAGTAAAAAAGGTTTTTAGTTCCTAATAGTAAAAGTCACACTAGATTTGATTATTGATATATTTATTGAGAAGTAACACAGCGAAATCGAAGCATTAGAAAGGGAAGTTAACTTGAACCGTAAGTTTTAATTTTACTGTTTATGAACCGAAAATTGTTTAAAATTTATTTATGATATTTTGCATGTAAGAAGAATGGCTAAGTTTATAATTTAACGAAAACAAACAAACAGAAGTGAATTGTCAAGTATTGATACAAGAACAATTTTTATTTATGTAGGTGTAATATTCTGTTTAGTCTGAATGAGAATCAAGAACGATTTATTATTGATCAAATTCATATTTAAGGTGTTGGGGTCGAATTATAAAATTAGAAGTATGATTTTACCTAAACAGAAAAATTAATTTTATTCCATAGAAGTTTTCTGTTGAGTTTAGAGCAGTGAAATTCCAAACAGATTTTTATATAGATAAAAGAAATATTCTATAAATGTAGGAAATTACATGACATAGAGAGTTTAATTTAAATAATCATCATATATAATTCTGAGAAATGCAATTAATTTACGGATTTTAATTGTATGAGCTCTTTTTTTTTCTTTTTTTTTTCTTCAAAATAATATTAAGTTACGTTATGAATAACAATAAGCCTAAAGTAAGTAGTTTTGTACTACTCGATGTCATAGAAGACTTTTTTTTTTTAAATGTTATTATTTGTACTTATTAAATATTATTGTACATTATTCGAGATTAGTTCCTTTTAATGAGGAGTTATGGTAGTAGTTGAGTTGTGGACACTCCAGAGTTTTTACTCGAGGCACGGCCGACTTATTAAGCCGACTTCGGAAGGAGGAGTTGCCTAAGGGAAGACCACCCCATCTATCTCGGAGGGGCATACCTCTCTTCCCACAGACAACCTTCCAACCCCCCGGCCTTTTTTACAAGGGCCGCCGCCACGGAGTTCGAGGCCCAGCCTCTAACCGCTCCTAGCTCATTCTAGCGCCCTTAAATTAAAACAAATTAAAATCACCTGTGCCCGTCTAGAGTTAAATCCCCTCCTGATACGAACACACACGCACTCCGTTACCAGAGATAACCGTAAGGTATGATCTCGTCATATAAACTCAAACTCCAAACTATTACTGAATATAACGATATTAATAATTTATTTACAACAATCCACGTAATGAAACGGAGTTCAGTTCTGCACTCTTGAGATGTGACTATAATCCTCCCTTGGGGATCTCTCCAGTCAACACTATCGCCCTGATGATGACTTACAACTTAAGTCGAAACGTCGACAATAATAAAATAATTACCCAACAATTTTGGAGTATTTTATTTTTCTGATCCTGGCCGAAACACTGACTAATTTCTCTAGCTTTATACTCGACGGCCAACGAACCTCCAACCATGAAATATAATTAAATTTAAACACTACAAGAAACATATTTGAAACTAAGAAATATTCTGATAGAATTTATCAATGACATTTGCACTATGACTGAATTATATATATATATATATATATATATATATGGTGTATGTCTATGTATTTATTTATGTATTAAAAAGCATGATGTTTAAAAAATATTATTTTTGCGTATTTAAATTCTAAATTTGTAAAAAACAAAAATTAAAAAAAACCTTTACTAGGGTAAATATTTAGGATTTACACTCTAAAGAATTATTTAGAAATTTAAAGTTGGTTGGGTGCTTCTATCACTCTTCCCTGTCGAACATTCCAGAGCTAACCATAGTGATCTCACTTTTCACAACAATTGCTCTCTACGGTTTTAAAAATCAAATATGTAATTTTCTCTTATTTACGTTGACCTTCTATGTACGTGCCGGTTTTCCCTTAGTACGATTTGATTATGATTATTATATTGAATTTTAATGGGTTCAATAAAACAAAAAAACCCACAAAAATTGTAGCCTAAACTCACACTCAAAATTCCTAACGTGAAGTAAGAACTGGTTGGTTTAAGCGAACTAAAAAACTTTCTCGTACGAATATTTATTAATATATAGAATCATTTCTATTGTTTTAAAACTCACCAAATTTTTTTAGTATCCAAATTTTATAAAGGTTCCGAAATTACAATCCCTCAGATTCTTTTGTTTTTGACAAACAAAATTAAATATTTTTATAGATATTTTAATTATT
>KZ808231.1:137816-150487 GCA_000696205.2 Oncopeltus fasciatus
CTTACTTATTAGTTAAAACATATATTATTTTATTAATTTAAGAAAATTATATTATACTTTTTTCCCCGTTTGGCCCTGTTGATACCTCTTAGAGTAAAGCTATTTCTTTTACAATTTATTGTATATTATTCCTAAGAGGAATATTATCTATGATCCCATTCATAGGCGTTCCATTCAATTATGTTTAACCATTTAAAGATAATTACAATTGTATTATTAAAAAGTATCTGCAATTTAAGCCAATCCTTTCTAACATAATTTATAAATAAGTAGCAGCAGTCAATTTGAAATTTATCGTTATAAGCAGTGTAGATAAAGACAAAGTCGACGATTATCAGCGACGATAACAATTAGACGCATCAATGAAAATAAAAGCGACAATGATGATTGGCAATGATGAGGTCTAGATAAGAGACGATGAACATATTAAGTAACGGAGATTAGAAGTGACGATGGCGATTAGATGCACTAAGACGATTAGCAGTTAAGGCAACTACCAGAGATCATGACGATGACTACGTTTGTCAACAAAGAGATATAGTAGCGACGACTGGCCGCAATGGTAATGACTATGATCCGAAGCGATAAGAGTGATTATTGTTAGCGACGTGAATCAGGGTGGCGACGAGGACCAGATGCAACAGCGGCCAATAGCATTGAAGACAATTACCAGAGATGATTACGACAACAACGATTTGTCAGCTAGTTGTATTAGGAACAATAAGGATTAGAGGCAACGATTTATAGTGACGATAACGATTAGCAACGACAGTGACAAATATGACAGCTATGAAGACAATGCCGAAGAAGAAATGGGGCGTGGATTAGATGCGACGGTGACAATAAATTGTGACGACAATGATTTGTAGCGAGGACAACAAATATCAGTTGTGAAGACGACTACACGATTAGCAGTAACGGTAGTGATTGGTAGCGACGATGACAATTAGAAGAAACCACGATGATTTGCAGTCGAGACAATTACAATTGTAATTAGAAGATTATAAAGATGAAGACTGACTGCGTCGAAGATTTGTAGCGACCATGAGAAACGAATGTCATTGCTACGGTGATTAAGAGCTGCGACGATGACAATTAATAGTGTTAAAGAGTATAGAAGTAGTTGACGTGAGGACCAGACCTGTACGGAAAAGAGCAAATTGATGGATGACACGTGCTTCCTTTCTTCAGAGGAGGAAATGAGTGTTACTAAGAAATCGCTATTAGATTCTTCTAGGCCTGCCTCGGCCTTTCCCTGAAGTTATAAAAGCAGCTCGCAGACGGCCCCCAGTGGCAGATAGCGTTCCTCAGAGCGCCGAGCTTGGCGGAGCTTTTGCAGTGGCGGTAACAGTGAAAAAATAAGTGATAGTAATTAGCAAGAGTTTTGATGCTTCTGTGTAAATAAACACATTTAATTAATATATTTGTTAATTAGCTGTAAGTAATTTATCTTTTGTATGTATTTATTTACACTGGGGGACAAAAAAACCGGCGCACCTGGAATATTACCTGAAAAATGCAGATTAAATAATTATTTTTGTGTGCGGTGTAATAACTGGCACGACAGATCAAATGGGAGTACGATTCCTTATGTTTTGACAACAAATGTCTTAATCCTCTCTAGGATTAATGATATAAACTGAAAGACGGACTTTATCTCTCCTTTCTTTCTTAAAGGAAAAATTCATAATTTTGAATTCAGTTTGTCTCCAGAAACACATTGATTGGCGTTTCTTCTTTCCTTTCTTTCTTAAAGAGAAAATTCATAATTTTAAAACATTAAAAATGGTTTTGACGACAGAGGTTGTTGCGCGAATTATGGCGTTGATCGAAGACGGCCGAAGCCAACGATACGCGGCCAGAGTTCATGGACTGCCTGAAACAACAGTTCGCCGGGCAGTTCAGAGGTTTCGCGAAACTGGTAGCTATGCCAGGAGGCCGGGATCAGGCCGTCTAAGAGCGACACTCCCAGCTGATGATCGCTTCATTGCTCTCCAGGCCCTCAGAAATCGCTTTCAATCAAATGTAAGCGTGCGAACAGTAAGGAGGAGGCTTGCAGAGCTCGATATCCACTCCAGAGTCCCCGCATCCGGCCTTCTGCTCACCGCAGCGCACCGAACAGATCCCCTCAACTTTTGTCGAGAATATTCCGCCTGGACAGAAGATGATGGGTTCTCTTTTCTGACGAGTCCAGGTTTAACCTGTACGGTGCAGATGGCCGAGTTCGAGTGTGGAGAAGATTAGGCGAGCGATATGCACAGTGCAACATTAAGGGAAGAGTGCAGTTTGGAGGGGGCTCGGTGATGGTTTGGGGTGGAATTTGTTTAGAGGCTAAGACAGACCTCTATGTGTTCCGAAGGCCAACGCTTAATGCACATACGTATGTGACTGACATTCTGGAGGAATATGTGGTACCGTTTGCCACGTTTATCGGACCCAATTTCCTTTTTATGCATGATAATGCACGGCCACATGTCGCACACGTTGTAAGGGACTACCTGGATGAGGTAGGCGTCCGCACTTTGGAGTAGCCAGCTCGCAGCCCTGACCTCAACCCTATCGAACACCTTTGAGACCAGCTTGGAACGTCCATTCGGTGACAACAGAACCCACCAAGTGACCTCCAAGAGCTAAGGACGGCTCTGGTACGTGAATGGGATCAGATACCTCAAAATCGTGTAGCCAACCTGATTCGCAGTATGCCTAGAAGAACCCGGGATGTTATTCAAGCAAGGGGAGGCAACACTCGGTACTAATGACTCACATTTCTTAATAATAGAGTGTTATTTTTCGTTTAGAGTGTGTTTATTTTTTTCTAAAAGTGACCATTTTTCTTTTCTTTTTCAATAAAGATTTGTTTACCCATTCATGTTGTGTTTTTTACCCTTTATTCTTGGTATACAACAAACAGAATATATCACAATAAATAAAGGTGAGCAAATTGTGACCTTTGACCTGTTATAAAAATGTTAATATGCATTTTTTCAGGTAAAATTCCAGGTGCGCCGGTTTTTTTGTCCCCCAGTTTATTAGTCACTGAGGGCAGTTAGCTGTAATTAGTCGGTGAACTTATTTGTTTATAATAAATTAACTTTAATTTACTTTTGTACTTAATTATTATTGACCCTTAGCCCTTAACAATAGTGGCGTCAACGATTAGCAGTTATAAATGGTATGTCGACAATCATCAGCATATGCGACGTCAATAAAAATATATTCTTAGGTATATTATCAATACATATAACTAGCATAATACTCGAATTTAGCGATATTAACCTAATAAAGTCAAAGCTTATGGAGTAGTACTTTATAGAGGGGCTTAAGCAGAAAATATAGATTTTTTTTCTGAATCATTAGCAAATTTTATATTTGAACTTCGTTATTCTCATAACCAATAATGTCACACAAAAAAATAATAAAAACAAAGAGTGAATAAGAAAACAAAGCTTGGAGAGTTGACGTCAGAGAGGGATTCTTAAACAAGAATTATACAATCTACCACAATAAGCAGTGGACTAAGGTCCAAGGTTTTTAATATTCTCTCTGAAAAGCTACGATACATATCAAGATATTTTAACAAATTAGGGCGATAACGATTTACGAAGAGATCTCAGAGAAGATGGAGGGAGGTTCTCAAACTGCAGAAGTTAGTTTGAAGTGACCAAAAACATATTTTAGTCCTGATGATGACTTACAAGTCAAGTCAAAACCCAATAATTTTGGAGTATTTTATTTTATAATGTTTTAACTATCAAAATTATTTTTAATTAATTCCCTTTTTAATTTGAACTTTCACGATGACCACTCAAGTTTCCTTTCTATTTTTTTTATTTTTTATACTTTTTAAAAAAATTTAATGCTTTAATATATGCTTTAATTTAATATGCTTTAATTACGCCAATTTTTCGTGAAATTACCTACATGTGAACTACTTTTTTATTTAACTCCTTTCCGAAAGGCTGTTCGCAAACAAGCTCCCCTCGGCAGAGGTTAAGTTCCCGGGGGAGGTTAAGTCAGGTTTTGGCTGTTACAGCCCCGAGAAGCACGTACTCCTTGTTCAGATCACAATCTCTGGGGAGATAAATCCGACAGGATAATGTCCTGTGTATTTTCGGGCCTGTAGTTATGTCTGCCTAGACCACGGCACTACCAAAATTCACACTGCCGTCCATCACTCTATATAAATAACACTTTGTCTTAAATCTGATGAAAATTGGAAAAACTTATAATGTAATATTAATAATAATATTGAATAATAACCAGATGCAGAGCATCAGTACAGGCCTGTTGCTATACAAATAATGAAGGTAACATACTCGTCAATGCATAATGATTAATGATTATAATATCTTAATCCCCGTTTCAATCAATCACTGCCGTAAAGGGAGGATCTACTCAAAGTCAGTCGCTCTACTCTAAACATCCGTGGCACTGGGCATTTCTCGATAAAAGTATGCCCAGTGAGGAGCTCGAACGCGCCAGATTAGGTTCCTCTCGGCTAAGAAGGCGCACCTGAATATTTTTTCGGCATTAATTAAAAGCTGGCATTAGTTAATAATACTTATAAATATTTCATATGTAATATTTTTAGTAATAAAAAATTTATCAAATGACACTATTACAGAAAAAAACAAACAATTATAATGATTTTTTTTTTAAAATATTGGTGACAGATATTTATGTATACATGTGAGTGTGTGTGTCTGTACGCACTCTAAAACCTGCAAATTTTAATATAATGAAACGAAATTTGGTATATTAGCTTTTTTTAGGGAGGGGGGGGGGAGTTGTGGGTTTAAAACTAAAAATTAAAATCTTAATATCTTGGTTCTTATTGTGTCCACTCAGAGAAGTGCGAACCAATACCTTACGCTAAGCTGTTAATCCTCTGAAGACCCATCGGTCCTCCGACAACCGTGCTGATGAGTTTACGTTTAGGCTAATTGATTTCCTTTGATCCCAAGAAAGGAATCTGAAGAGGTCCTCAGGATCACTGAAGGACTTCCCAACGATCCTTCTACAACGGAAGCTGACGGATTCACACAACGAATGGATTTGCCCTGTTCCCAGGAACGAATCCTATCCTTGCTGTCCAAACCTTGCACCTACCTCCAACTTGATGTTGTTGTTCTCGTCGCACTCGAGGTCGGCGAACAGCTCCGACAGATTCTCCCCCGTGAAGACGCTGCCGAGTGTCCGCTCGAGGAAGTTCACGAGCCGATCCTTCCTCACCATACCCTGCTCGTCGGGCAAGAGGAGGCGCTCCACCGCCTTCACGTAGCTGTTCGGTCCATCCTCTCCAGGGCTTCTGTCAGGGCTAGAACCTTCTTCACGATTCCTCGACGACATCACTCACCTGCAGTTCTCCCTTCATTTCAAAATAAATAAATAACTGATAGTTCCTAAACCCGATAATATCAATTAGTGTAAATTGGCATTTTATTATAGCTAATGATCTCTAAAAATTTCTCCCCCTTTTTCAGAAGATATTTTTAATTAATTTTGATTTGTTAACAAAAAGAGACAGCAAGAGTCCCAACAATAATTAAAGACTTTTCCTTTTGTCAAAATGTTTGGCGCAGTAGTACATAGTTATGGTCCTTTTCACCAGGAATGAAACAGCAAAAACATTTTGTTTTATTTAATTTTTTTTTAAGAAATAGAAAATTTTAATTTATACCCTAGGGGCCCGAAGGTGAATTCCGAGGATGAAATCATTGCTTCTGAAAGCAGTTAGAGAAAAACGTAAAGTGCGAAGTATTGGACATTGTTTGATAACCCTAATTGCCATCAACATCGCTATGAGCGAAAATAAACGAACATTTTAATATTATTTGATTCCTCTCATTTCATACTATTCCGGAGAAGGCAATGTATATAGACGGTAAGAACAATAACATTTGCCTTAGACTCGCCGAGAAGGAAGAGTGGGGGGGAGGCCCTTAGCCGTTGTAGGTACATTCGTAAATATCTTCCTTAACAAGCTTTTTCCCTAAAAGTGTTATTAGAGATTTACGTTAAAAAACTAAATTTTACAACAATTATATTCCATAATATGTTTCTAACTCAAATTAAAAAAAGTCGAATATATAAGTTACAAAATGTAATTTTCTTACTCAATATAAGTAGGTAAGTAGTGTTAAGTGGTGAGAACAATTTCCCTTTTTACCCTTTCAGCTTTTAAATAGGTATCGAGTGATAACCTAGGTTATCTGTTTGGATTTCTCTATTAAGGGTCATTTCCCATCTTGGACGTACTTTCAGCGAGAAATAATGACCTGTCCTGTGCCATGGGTGTTTAGAATAAGACAGTCTACTCTAAATAACACTCCCCCCCCCCCCTACAAATACTAGTCATTTACTCCAGTTAGGTTCAGCTTTAATTAAACTTAAGGACAAGGGATATCTGCTAAGCTTGTGCAGCTCTTTCTCGAATATTTTCTTTGGAAAAGTTGGGGGGGGAGGGGGGAGCTGAAATTTTCCATACTTAAAGACAGAAATTGGTTTGTTCAGAAGGTTATTTTGATTTTAATCAATTTTTATGTCTCAGCAAGTGCACAAAAGGGCCAAATTTGTAAAAAAAAAAATATCTGTGTTAAAATGTTTAAATAAGACATTTGGAAGGTGAGAGTGAGTGGTGGGGGTATGTTGGCGGGTAGTGAGCCACTCCCTTCCGGCCGCGTGACGTCAGCTGTAGGTATGTACCCGGCCGGCCCCCACCAGCACGTTCCGCACTCACACACCGCCAGACGTTGTCAATCGTTCAACGACCGATAGCTGTGTGGCGTGCGTTCTCACGGCGTCAAGGGCAGCCGACCTCTATCGTCCTTAGCAACAAGTCTTCTTCCCTGACTGACGAGGAGGTCGCGACCATGCAGATGCAACTCATCCTCCACAACATCCAACCTGTGGAGATACTCATCCTCCAGGATATCCAACCAGTTGATGGATACTCATCGTCAAGGATATCCAACTAGTGGAGACTCCTCCTTCCAGGAAACTCTTACTTATTAGTTTAGGATTAGAATCAGGTTATAGGGCGATCAACATCATGGTTATTACGCCCTGACTGTTGGGGTTTATCTAGGGTTAAATCTGTTATCCATTTTTTAAAATGTTTTCCGTTTTTTAGTGCTTGTTTACATTACGTTATATAGTACTTGGTGTGCAATAAGTTATATTCGAACACACAGACATACACAAATATATATACAAAATCATTTTAAAAGCAGAAATATAAATTATATAACTTAAAAAGTAAATTAACAATTAAAATTGAAACAAAAGATAAACAATTTTAATATAGCAACAATATAATACAAGTAGATTTATATTGTGAATTAGAAAGGCATAGTTGATTTTTTTTCTTTTTTGTTTGTTGGGGGGGGGGGTTATATTTTTTCATATAAGCCTGCTTCTCTTAAAATGCCCATAAGTTTGGCTACATTGGATTCATAGTTTACAAGGGATGCCGACAAGATTCACAACTTGTGGTTATGTTTTAACTCTTTTTATGATTGAGGGAATCAAACTTAAATCGATCAATGACTAGGCAAGTTAATCATTTTATGGATTAGTAGGCTATTCGGATTCATCCCCTATCAATGGGGAAGAGAAACCACAAAATGGTCCTGCATTTGGTACATAAAGCAGTTTTCTCTCAAATCACGACTTACAAACAAATATAAACATCCTACATTGGAGAATCTAAAAATATGATACATTCAACATATATGCATTATATATTATTATTTTATATACGGCTAAAATCGGTAGACTGGGAGAAAGGCTTTAGAGGCAGACCAAAATTTAAAAACTTAATGAGAGTTTTTTTTTTTTTACCGTAGATACTATTATTAGATGATTTTAGTTGGGGTTCGGTCAAGGTAGATAAAAAAAAAAAATACAAATTTAAAAAATGTATTTTTTAAAAATAGATTATCTGCCAATGTTTCGGTTTACATTGTAAGCCATGTTCAGGGCTGTAGAAACACAATGTCCTGAGGATACAATAATAATTGACTATAATATAATAGAGAATTACAATAATGTAATGTGATATCAAAAGTATGAATGTAGAAAGCTATGTAAGAGAAATTAAAAAGATTTAAAAAAAACAATTTGAAAAAAAATAAAAAATAATATTTTTTTGGATCTACCTAGACCGAACCCCAACTAAAATCATCAAATATTAAAAACTTGATATTTTACGAGTGTAACCACTATGGTTCCGAGTTACACCTATTCTTCCCTACCAGCCAGTCTAGAGCAAATCTTATTGGTATCCTTCTTCCATCTTTAATGAAATATTGAAACTAGCTTAGTTTACGCGTGATGGACTTCTTTTGTATCAATGTCAATTCTGACATTGTCATGTTTGCTCGACGCAAACGAGGGGATTGATTTTTCGTCAAGATAAAAAAAAATTGGCAGAGAAGTTTCGAAAAAAAGATACTTGCAGTAATCAGCAGTCTGTCAAGTTTTTATAGCTTTCTATTACAATAAATAAATATTTTAATTATTTCACCAGTAATTCAACTCTATTTCTAATTAGAAACATACATCCATTGAATATCCATACAGTAAAAATACATCTTTACAGTATTCAGGTAATTTTTTTCTGGATTACATTTGTAATCAATTACAAAATATCATCAAATGCTCTGCAATCTGATGTAAGTTATACATAGCTTTCTATGAACATTCTAAATTCTTTAACAACCAACCTTTACGTTTAAAATTCATGGCATTTGTATTAAAAAATTTTTTATACCATTAAAAGGCAGAAGTTCAATTCTATGCCAAAGTGCACTACATTCATCATGGCTTAATTTAGAATATGCTGAAGTACAATATAGGTATCGACAATTTAGCATAGTTTTTTGTTGTTTTTTTTTCTCTTCCAAATCGACCATATTTAGGGCCATAGGAGGAGGATATATCTACAGATAGCACCCTATTCTAAACACCCATGACATTAGAGAAGCATTTTCCTATAAATGATAGCGATATTTATTTATTGGCCAAGATGGTACTCGAATTCGCAGCGGCAATTTGGGTAGTTCCGCATGCCTGGTATATATTTAATTAATTCAGTTTCAAAATAGTTAATAGTTTTTGGATAGTTTTATTGTGTTGATTATTATGTAAATTTATGTTATTAAATATGAAACTTTCATTAATTTTATTCGGTACACCATGCTGGTGGTGAGTATTTCAGCTATTTAGAATAAATAAATAAAATAATATTTTAATATAAAAATAGGTTTCATTTCGCTTTAAAGATTAATGGTAAATGAGGGAGTCTTACAAGGCTGATTAAACAGAATTTTAATTTTTAAAAACAAAAAAAAACAGAACATCTGCTTCAACACACTGCCGTCCTCTACACATCTGTGCGACCTACCCTGTTCCCCAGACAAAGAGTTGAATACACTTGTTCCTAACTGAAAAAGAAAGAATGAACAAGTGATGGAAAAGTGTGCCAGAAAATTTTGAAAATTTAAATTTCGAATTCTTCTGTAGACTACTTCAGCTTCTTTAGGTGGCACGTCCGTTATACTAAAATGGTGGTCATCCTGGTTATAATTGTTCTATTTACAGCGGCTTGAATTAAATGAAAGTTTGAAAATTGCCCATGTGGAAATCAGGCTAATAATGCTCGTCAAATGAATTTATTTATTTGTCTGTATTAGTATTTATTTATCGCTCTAACATCAGTCATTTTAATAATAAAGAAAAAAATTCGTCGTTTGAGCTGATCAGATTGTTGAGGTTTAAGTGCTAAAACTGGTTGAAACGTTCCGGTATGTAAGATAAATTTTGTCCTTTACAATTATTTATGCAAATTTTTATTGAAACAGGAGAAATATGCTTAGATTAAGCAGCTTTAGCGTGACGAAGTGTTTTGTTTCATATATGCATCTGGTATTTTAGGACTATGAACATTCCATCCTTCCAATTATATCAATTGTTATATAGCCTCAGATACATCTGGAATTTGTTAATTAAGGCTCAATAGTTTTGTCTTATTTAACAAAAAATTATCTATGGGACTTAAACAAGAACTTTGATCATATTAGTAACCTATCTGACAGCTTTAATCACTTGGCTTTAACTTGTCCTGCATATCTATGCTTGATTTTTTTTTTAAATTTCAGAAACATGTGGTTTCCTTTTATTCAATAATTACACAATTGCTAAATAAAAATTTCTGATCTAACAAGTCAAAGCTTATAATAAGTTAAAAAAAAATATATATATATCCAAGTGACCTCCAAGAGCTAAGNCAGTATGTATTAATTCCCGACCTACTGCAAACTAGAGAAGGCATGTGGTCAGCATACCATTCTTTCTGCCTAATTTTTTCCCCCGTTCGATAAAGAATGGTTCCTAAATATCTATAAAGTTATAAAGTATACTGTAAGCAAGATCATTGTTGAAATTAGCCTTACTCAGGGTCCTAACTATGTTCAGCTAATATCTAATATGATAAGATAATTAATAAGAAATAAAAACTCTACGCAATCTAGCGAATGGTTTTAAAAAATACAGAGAAGGCGGTGATATCGCCTCTGTTGAATACGCTTCATATCTCAAAAGACATAAATGAGCGACAACACGGATAAACTTAAGTAGTAAAAAAATCCACAAGACAAATGTACACCAAGGCAGGACCCTTAATGAACCTAAACTGTCTGATATCAGGGCGGGCTGTTGACTAGAGGCTCCGTCTGGCGCTCTCAGATAAAATTACTGATAACAGCTTATCGGAAACTTAAAAAAAGTCTCGTAGTTAAAAAGAATAACTTTCAACAGTAGTCTTGAGGCAAGGCATGAAACACAGGCCACAGCACAGGAAATCTATTCCGTGAGATTCCATTTTTTTTTTACATGTACTTCTTTAAGATATGTTTTTTGTTGGATATTAGTAGAATATCTGGTAAATTTAAAACATAGGTTTTCATATTAGGAAATGGTGCACCGAGGCGGAAGCTGCGGTAAGTAAGCGAATTTCCACCGATATGATTACAGAAATAATTATTAACCAAATTATTTTGATTTTATTTGTAATATTTAAAACCTTCGTTACTATTGGTGCCTAGAACAAATAGGCGTAAAATGTACCTGACTTATATTTTCGGGAAACATTTGGGTTATTTTATTTATTTTTATTTTTATCAAGGACTTTTTCAAACAAATCTCTTCAGCAAATCACTGGAAAAAAACATAAAAAATGCTTGGCTAAGTTACATTGACATCCATATAATATTTTAGGCATTGCCAATTCTCTTATTATCCTTCAGATAAGATTTTCAAGAGACAGCATGAAGGTGGAGAACTCCTGATCGGTCTAGAGTTTAGCTAGCCTTTTCCTTCCAGTGTTCTTGTTATAAAATCAACTATACACCTTTACTTATCTTTAATAAAATATTATATATCTGCTCAATTTATCCAGACTTTCAGAAGATTTTCTACAATGCAAAGGGGTAACAATACGCGATTTTTTTTTTCTAATCTTCGTCGATCCGAACTTAAAGAAGCTAAAAATATGTACCGCTAAAAATGTGTGTGTTTGTAAGTATGTAGGTATGAGTGTCAGCACACCATTCTGGCTGCCCGATTGTTTTCCCCATCGACGAAGAATGGTTCCCGACCAGAGCAGGGTATTCCCTAAGAGCAAAGAAGGAACCTCTAGGACATTACAAACAGAAGCACAGAATGAAAAAAAAAAAACTATCTTTGCACTATGAGTAATGAACACGGGAGTTTTGGCTCTGGAGTGCAGTATTTAACCACCATATCATCGTGCTAAAGATTAATAATTAATTTTGGAAAATTTGATTTGGCAATTCTTACGCTCTACAGACTTTCTTATGTCAAATAAGAGTGAAGATATAAATATTTCAAATCCTGTCCTCCCACTAAACCCCCTTTCCCCTCTTATCTGATTTCAATTAAAAACGAATTTATTCAACAATTTAAAAAAAAATGCCTCCAAACTCAAAATGGTTCAATAAACAAAATTACATTCTTGAATATATTCCACATTACGCATTTTTCTTGAATCATGCGATATAAACGGTATAAAACTACATTTTACACCTATTTTCTCCTTAACGAATAAGAAATATATTAAGACCTTTAGTTTCCGTACATTCTCTAATCTCTCCTTCCCTGGCCACCGAACAGTCATTAACGATCCATTAAATGATTTTAAAAAAAGTTCAAATACCGAATTTAGCTTCTTCATTTTAAGAATTGCGGACGTTAGGGGGCGAAATTATAAGACTTTATGTATATATTATTTGAAACTGATCATATTTTTTGGCTTCTCCAATGAAGGATTGGTGAAGATCTCTAAAAATGTTTCAAAATTCGCGTGAAATCAAAATACTTAGGCGTTCGTTGTCTGCCTTGGCGTACACTTATGAATGGTCGCAAAATCGGACTGTGTTTGTTATTTTCATCATCTGAGAGGCAAGCGCCCTGCGAAATATCGCCAAAACGTGCTTTCTGAAGAACAGCACTCATGACACATTGAATTTGTCCATTTCTTTTTTTCTGGTTCTCGCATACCCATAGGTACCATGACACGACTTTCGAAAAATTTCTACGTATCTTCACCGATCCTACATAGTAGATGATCCTCAAAATATATATATATATAA